>CM060947.1:149192800-149351361 GCA_030765055.1 Mantis religiosa
TCCAAGTTAACTGTTAACCAACACCTTAACCGGAGATCGTAAAACAGGCCCTTGATCTGGTAAACAATGATACACTCTCAGTTTTCTTACTTTTAGAGCATCGCTAGTTTTCATAAACATTGTTAGTATTTTAAGTGAAAACATGCAGTTTAACCATCAGTATAAACGTACAAGGTTCAATCAAATTTTGTCAATGAATATTGATGTATATTTACAGTTTGAACAAAAGTACAGTACAGAACAAAAGTATGGTTTATCAATGTTGTTAAGTTTATAGAATCCGAATATACCCGCTTGTTTGCCCACCACGGTAGCGTACATGGTAGCATGTCTGACTCACATTCAAGGGGTCCCGAGTTGGAATCCCGGTCAGGGTAAGTTATGTGGATAAGCCTTTTCCGGGGTTTTCCCTTTCTCTAAAAGAGGTATTACAGGTAACTCTAAGCTCCGTGGAACCCGAACGCATTGAGCATCATTTCATTAATCATACGATATGACGTAAATTACAAAACAAAACATTTATCAAAATGATATCAAAAGTAACACACGATTTATGAGAGTTTTATGACTATAATACAAACTGCCTAGAGTAACACTGTGGATAGTAATGTCACCCGAACGTCGGAACTCCCTATTGAACCGGCCGGCATTAAGGCCAGGGGGGAAGCATTCAGCCTGTAGTTTGCGAGTCAGTTCAGTTCATGGCGAGCAGCCGTGAGGAGTGCCCAGTATGAGAACGGACTGGAAGACTGTATACATGCATCGGAGGAGTGTACGTAACTGCCAGTGCAGAGTGGAATTGTGACGGACAAACTGGTGAATTGTAATCGTGTGCGCTACGTAATTCTGTGTAATCGGCAAGTGTTCCAACTGTAATTCGGTGGAAATAAAGAACATTTTGAGCCTGTGTAATTGGACTTTTAATTTCACGAACCCACAAAGTCAGAACTGGCATCAGGAAGTGGGATAACGGCCATGGAATAGGCATTGGAAAAGATTATGGAGAAGATGAGCGAATTAAGAGCGAAGACGGAGGCGGCAAATAACAGCATGGCCGCGAAGCTGGAGACTACAGATAACAAATTGGCAGCGGAACTGAAAGAAATAAAAACCGAATTGACCACGGAAATTAAAGCGGCAAACGAGGTCCTTGCCGCAAAACTTGAGGAGCAGTTGGCCGACGTAAAGGAGGAGGTCACGGAGCTCGGTGAGCGCGTCGAAAACTTGACGAGCCGCATTAACGACCAGGAAGGAAAGGCCGACAGCAGCGTCAAGTGCCTGAACGCCATGGTGGAGGATCTTTTCGGCAGGAGTTTGAAGGATTTAAAGGTCGACGGGCCGGGACGCGACACAACATCTGCGCGCTTCAAACCTCCTAAATACGACGGCGCGTACACTTTTCAAGTCTTCCGCTGCCAATTCGACGCAGTGGAAAAGCACAAATGCTCACCAGAGAAGGAGGCCACACAGTTAATAGCCAGCATCCAGAGACGGCCGCGGATGTCCTGAACGCGGTACAGACAACGGCGGCGCCCAAGAACATTGGGAGGCCCTGGAGAATCGTTTTGGAAACCACCGCTTAGCCGCGCCGTACCGCAGCTAGCTAAAGGCAAGGTCACAGCAGCCAGGGGAACGCTGCAGGAGTACGCCGTGGCAATTGAACAACTGGCTAGCAAGCCCCTAGTTGACCTCCCACAAGGGTTCTTATCCCGGGAAGCTGCCTACACATTCGTTGACGGGGTATGGGACATGGAAATTCGTCAGCGCCTAATGCTCGGCGATTATAAAACAATCCAGGAGGTGCTAACGGCAGCATTAAGGATGGAGGCGGCCAAGGTAACAGCAATCCCGACCTCGAGAACGAGAGGTGTCCGCTACACCGGAGAGAGAAGACCAGCCGAGAGATGTCGGCGAACAACTAGTGACCTGTCTTGGGGATGTGGACAAATAAATAAATAAATAAATTCTACATTCTTATGTTCCGATTACTTGAATCTATATCAGAACCTAAATTAACATTCTAACATTTTGTTTTTATCTTTACATTTAATTTAACTTTGTTTATAATTTTGTTGACAAATTATATCTAATTAACTGCTTAACTTTGCAGTTGCCTAACCTATCAGTCATCATTGCTTCTTGATGATGACTGAACCTAACCTAAGTGTAGATTGAACATTTATGCGTTTGTTTATGTTTTAATATATTGCTGTCAAGTCTCGAATTTATACTCTTCTATAAGGAGTTCCTTCTATTTATGTTTCCTCTCCTGTGATATTTTGTAGCCCGATGCTTTCCTCAAGTTCCTCATCTATGTCATCTAAATCTGCCAATGTTTGCTCAAATATAGGACTTAGGTCTCTTCGCTGCTCCTGTCTTTCGATTAGCCTTATGGATCTTCTTACTGGTACCAATGTGGCAGTTCTCTCAGGTTGCCTATGTCTGCGATCCCTAGATAGGGTGTACTCTTTCCATGCCTTTGATGATATATAAATCGTTCGTTCATCAAGTTTCTTAAAATCTACCTCGTTTCTTACAATTGTCCAAGCGTTTTTGCCTAGAAGCTCCTGTCTTAATTCGCCAACTTGATTGTCATGTATTCCACACTCAAAAGTTTGATGTTCTGGTGTATCATCTATTTCACATATAGTGCATAGCCTTGTTTCTCTTCTTCCTATTCTATGTAAAGGTGGCATATGGTCCATGACCGGTTATAAATTGTATAATTCTTTTGGACGGGTTGAAATGCTTCATTTTCAATCTTTCATTTATATCTGGTAGTATTTCATGTACTCTACGGCCCTCTTCTATATTATGCCATTCGTGCTGCCAGTCCTTGAAAAGTTTCCTTCTTATCTGCCATCTAGTTTCACACTCCTCTCCTATTATTTCAGCTACTTTCTCTCTGTCCTTCTTCTTACGCCAATAGTCCGCTCCTCTTATTAATCTTATTAATAGATCCATTGGCCATATTCCGAGTATTATAAGTAGCGCCATGGTGGGGGTAGTCTTTGTAGCTCCTGCATATCTTAATAATATTTGTCGTTGAGTTCTCCTAATTAATATTACATTCCTTTTATTTCTTAATCTCTGCGCCCATGTACTGCTGTCATATGACATTATTACTACTGCTATACTGGTGTGGCATATTTTAATCACATCATGTGAGATATTAATGGTTCTTTGTACTATTGAAGTTAGATTACCCATAACACCAAGTGTTTTTTGTCTTATATACTCTATGTGTTTCTGAAAGGTTAAATTTTCGTCTATCATTATTCCCAGATATTTATAGTAGTTTTTTCTTGAGATCACTGCATCATTTATTTTAATTGTTGGGTTTCTTTTTAGCTTACCTTTTGTAATTACATACGCACATTTTGAAGGTGCTATTTTTAGCTTAACTTCAAGAAACAAGTTATGCAATGTGTCTGTTACTATCTTTGCTTTTTCCTCCAACTCTTTTCTATTATTGGCATCTATGATGATCATTAAGTCGTCTGCATAGGCTATTGTTTCTGATGTGGAATTAAGATTATTAAGTTGTTCTAACATGGGTTCGGTTAGTATGTCCCAAAATACAGGTCCCAATATGGAACCCTGCGGGCACCCTTTTGCTATATCTCTGATAATTTTTCTATTTTGTCCTATAAGCGTAACTGTTCTGTCAGTACAGTAATCTTTTAATATGTTGTAAAGGCATCTAGGATAATCTTGGTTTCTTATTTTTCTGAAGAGTTCCGGTCACCATAAATTGTCGAAGGCGCCGGAAATATCAATAAATATGTTTATCGCATTTTTATTTGGATTTTTCTTTACGTTATCAATAGATTTATTGATCGCATCTTCAGTTGATTTGTATTTCCGGAACCCATATTGCAGCTCCGTTATACCTTTCATGATTCTGTACTCGTTTATCCTTTTGTATAAAGGAAAGGATGCGGACAGCCCGGAAACCTGCAGAGAGACTGTCCACACCAGGAAGAGCAGCCGGAAAACGAGTAAGGGCCGTCGTGGAGAGGAACACGTCGGCGCCATCACCACCATCCCCTCGAGTGACATTGCGCGCAGTCAGCCGGCGTATGGATGACCGCCTCATCACGGACGGTTGGGTGAGAGGGAAGCCGCGCCGCGTGCTGGTGGACACTGGGGTAGCCGTGACCATCATAATACCTGACGTGGCGAAGGGTTTGCCAACAAGGAAGCCGAGCCGACCATACCACCTTGTCACGGCATCGGGCGACATCTTGCCTGTGGAGAAGGGGGCCCTGTAGAAGTTGACTTTGGGACGGAGTATCGTACGTCTTTGGGTGTTTGTCGCGAAGGTGGCTGATGAGGTGATATTGGGACTGCATGCCCTTAGGAGCCAAGAGGCGACAGTCGACGTCGGCAGGAAGGTCCTGCGGCTCAACGGAGAAGAAGTTATACTCCGTCAACCCAAAGAGCGCCTTCGAATCTACAGGGTCATCTTGAACGAAGACGTGGTTGTCCCCGCGAGGAGGGAGGTGGTGGTGACGGCGCGACCTGAAGGCCAGAGAACCAGGAACATGATGCTGTACCAGAAGACGCCTGTACACGGACGATGTGTAGCCAGCGTAGGGGTCGGAGTTGGGAACGTGCGAGCCCGTGGTAAGCGTGACAGCAATCGACAAAACACAGGACCCGGTGCCGACGCAACTCCTGGGGACCCGGCTAGAAGGCGCACTGGAGAGAGCGGACGACCACCTGACCGCAGAAAAACTGGTGAAGGTTCGACAACAACTGAGGTAATACCAGCGCTTCTTCAGCGAAGGCGAAAGTTACTACGGCCATACGGAGAAAGTGCTTCATCGCTTCGCCAACGAGGACGCCCGACCTTTTCGTCAAACACCTAGACGCGTTCCGCTGGCGAAGCAAGGGGCGGTAAGAGACATGCTGGGGGACATGAGATCCAGGGGAGTGACTGAAGAGTTTGACAGCCCTTGGTGTTCTCTCTGTATAAGAAGGGCGAGTTGCGCTTCTGCGCAGACTACAGGAAGTTGAACGCTGTCACTCGGAAGGACTGTTTCCCCTTACCCCGGATTGACGACACCCTGCACACGCTAGCCGGTGCACAGTTGTTCTCGACCCTGGACCCGAAGTCGGGCTACTGGCAGGTAGCTCTAGATCTGAGAGACAGTTAGAAGACCGCATTCTCGACAGGCCAAGGGCTCTGGCAGTTCACAGTTAGACCCTTTGGCCTCTGCAACGAACCAGCTACCTTTCAAAGCCTCATGGAGTCAGTGATGAGAGGATTGACTTACGACGCCTGCCTGCTGTTCTTGAACCACATCATAATCATCGGTGGGACTTTTGAAGACCATGTCGAGAATCTGAGTAAGGTGCTACAGAGATTGCAAGCGACCAACTTGAAGCTGAACGCGAAGAATTGCCAGCCTTTCCGCAAGGAAGTGACCTACTTGGGCCACATAGTCTCAGCAACTGGCGTGGCCACAGACCCGGAGAAGACACAGGCTGTGAGAGATTGGCCTCGCCCAAAGGATAAGAAAGAGTTGCGCAGTTTCCTGGGGCTGTGCAGTTATTACCGGCGCTTAATAAAGGGGTTCTCTAACATCGCCAAACCCCTCACCCGCCTGACAGAGGAACACCGGCCGTATGTTTGGACAGAGGAGGCCGAATGTGCTTTCCAGCACCTGATGAAGACCCGGTGCAGTGCTCCAATTTTGGGTTTCCCACAACCGGGTGGTGCCTTCATTGTGGACACTGACGCCAGCGACCATTGCATTGGAGGTGTCCTATCGCAGATTCAGGACGGCAATGAGCGGGTGATAGCCTACTACAGCAAGACGCTATCCAAGGCAGAGAAGAACTACTGCGTCACCCGGCGAGAACTGGTGGTGGTAGTAAAGCCATTGGAGCACTTCCACAAGTACCTGTGTGGTCAGCCATTCCACCTGAGGATTGATCACTCTACCCTTACCTGGCTACTGAGCCTCGGAAACCTGGAAGGCCAGACAGCACGTTGGGTCCAGAGGCTGCAGGAGTACCTTTTCACCTCGGAACATCGTACAGGGAGGAGCTATGGTAACGCTGACGCTATGTCCCGAAGACCCTGTCCAGATGAGTGCGGCCATTGCACAAGAGTGGAAGAGAAGAAGCGTGATGCTGATGATGATCATGATGATGATGATGATGATGATGATGATGAGTATAAGGGCGCTCAGCTGCAGAGGTCATCAGCGCCCTTTTTAAAAGAAACTGGTCATGGCAAAAGAAAATCCTATAAAACACTATAAACATCTCAATAGAAAGACAAAAAATACATACGCGATAAAAAATAAAAACAATAGAAATGTCATCTAAAAATTCATAAATTCTATTTGCTAAATCCTAAAATCTAATCTCGAAAAGAATCTTAAAGTCCTCTCCACTACTGCGTTATCGTCCGCTAGCATTTCTGCAAAGCTGACCGACAGCTGCAGAGACGTCCTAAGGTCTGCTAGGTGAAAACACTCTAGCAGCACGTGTCGTACAGACAACGCTTATTTGCAAAACGGACACAGTAGAGAAGGGTCCTTTTTAAACAGAAAACTATGAGTAAAAAATTAGTGCCCAATTCGTAACCGAGCCAAACTCACCTCCTAGGGACGAGATGTCCGACAGGAGGTAACCCAGGGAATCGGAAGTTCTTTGACAGATCTAAGTTTATTATTGCGGAGAGCTGACCACTCATCCTGCCAGCTCTCCGCAATACGGCCCTAAAGTCTTCCGATATCACAGATGGTATTCGAACCCTGGGCTTCATGAAGGCCGTCTTGGCTGCTGAATCCGCCATTTCATTCCCCCGCAAGCCTACGTGACCAGGGATACATGCGCACACCACGTTAACGCCAGAAGCGTGTAAAACGTGGAGGGCATCCTGTATACGCTGCACAATAGGGTGGTAGTTGTACAGTTGCCGTAGGCTTTGAAGTGCACTGAGGGAATCACTCAGGGTTAAGCAGTCCCCAACTTTCGTCGACGTAGCTGTAAAATGGCCCGGTATATTGCATAAAGCTCTGCAGTAAAAATGGAAGTGCTAGTGTGGAATCCGAATTTATACGGTTCGGTTCCACACACGTAAGCACAACCAACACCATTTTAGTTCTTGGAGCCATCAGTATAAATTACAAAATGGTCCTCATATCGCGATAAAAATTCTAAAAAACATGTGCGGATACTAGACATAGACATGGTAGTTTTATATATTTAGTCATGCCCAGATCAACCGGGGACGCTCTGCACAACCAAGAAGGTTATGTCCTCTCCGCCCTGGGATACATCTTGGGCATTTCAGTATCAAGATGTCTAAGGAGCTCCCGGAAACGAAAACGAGGTGGCTTTGGTTTAATAGAAGTGTTCCTATAGCGCACGTCCATGAAGGTATTAAAGAACGGCGTAAACGATGGATGTGTGGGCATGCAATTAAGTCCACAGCCATAATTGATTAATAACATGTTACGCCTGTACTGCAGAGGAGGTCCTGCAGACTCAGCATACAGGCTTATAACTTGGCTAGTTGGAAATGCCCCAACTGCTATCGTATGCCACAATTATGGACTGTGGCTAATCTCTTTAGCACAGATGGTCGTGCTGAGCCGTAAAGGATACTACCATAATCTAATTTGGAACGGATGAGTGCTCGATAAAAGTCGCAATAACACTCTACGATCCGATCCCCACGATTTTCCACTTAGTACCCGCAAGATATTTAAAGATCGGTCACATCGTGCTTTCAGTTGTACTATATGCAACAACCAACTAAGTTTTCTATCAAATATCATTCCAAGGAACCTCGTCTCATCTGCAAAAGGTAGTAGATCAGCGCCTAGCCGGAGCCTTTGAGGTAGTCGACTCTGCTGACGCTAGAAGTTAACACAGATGGTTTTCTCAGCGGAGAATCGGAAGCTGTTTTTTAAACTCCAACTCTTAAGGTTGTCCAAGGTGGTCTGAAGACGGCGCTCTAAAAACGGAGTGCGCTGATATGTACAGTAGACGGCAAAGTCGTCTACAAATAGGCATGACGAGACACCCGGAGGTATACATTTCGAGATAGAAGTAATCGCAATAGCAAACAACGTAACACTTAGTACCGATCCCTGTGGTACACTGTTCTCTTGAACAAGAAGGTTCGAAAAAACCGAGCCAAATCTTACTCGGAATACGCGGTCTTTCAGGAATTCCTGAAGGAAGAGTGGAAGGCGACGACGTATATTCATGGTGTGCAGAGCACGTAGCAACCCTGCCCGCCAGCACGTATCATAAGCCTTTTCGAGGTCAAAAATTATTCCGACTCTTTGACAGTTCTTAAGAAATCCGTCCATAATCTGTGTCGACATGGACACAAGATGATCCACTGTTGAACGGCATCGTCGAAAACCGCGCTGGATGTTATTCAGTAGGTTGTGCGTTTCCAGCCACCATACCAACCGCCCATTTATCATACGTTCCATCACCTTGCATACGCAAATGGTGAGGGAAATAGGACGGTAGCTAGAAGGGAGGTGACGGTCCTTGGCAGCTTTCAAGGTAGGTATAATGGTGGCTTCTCGCCACATGTCCGGAAACGAGGCATCAACGCAAACACGGTTATAGACCTCGAGCAGGAATGCCTTACCTTCAGGTGAGAGACGCTGTAACATATGAACGTGGATTCCGTCCGATCCTGAAGCTGTCAGTCGCGATGATGAAAGAGCGTGTTCTAACTCTGCCAAGGTAAAGAGGCGGTTATAATCTTCAAGGGTTCTGGAACTAAACACGAAACCTTGAGATTCTACCTGAGTCTTAATGGAGATAAACTCAAGAGCATAATTGCTTGAGCTAGAAACCTGAGCAAAAGCACAGCCGAAGGTGTTAGCCACAACAAACGGATCAACAACAACTCCTGCAGTTGTTTTCAGACCAGCGATTGGCAGGTGGGTTGATTTTCCGGCCACGCGCCTTAATTTATCCCATACAACAGATGAAGGGGTACATCTGTTAAAAGATGATACAAAGTTGTTCCATGAGGTCTTTTTGCTATCCTTAATTATTTGCCTAGACTTTGCACGCGCTTTCTTGTACTCAATTAGATTACTTAGGGTAGGGTGTCGTTGGAATACCCCCAGAGCACGTCTACGAGCACGAATAGCGTTCCGGCAGTCGTTGGTCCACCATGGGACACGAAATCGACCGGGTTGTGTAGCACAACGTGGAATATACTGTTCTGCAGCGGAAAGAATTTTCTCTGTGAGATGATCAACAAAATAATTCACAGAATCGTGCTCGTTGTATTCAAAGCCAGAGAACTGGGTGTAAAGGTTCCAGTTGGCACGATCAAAGCGCCATCTGGTGATACGTGAGGGAGACACATCTTGTGCTAAGAGACTAAGAAGACATGGAAAGTGGTCGCTGGAATGTAAATCAGAGATGACATTCCACTGTAATGAGACAGCTAATTGGGATATACACACTGCCAAATCGATGTGCGAATAGGTGCTAAACGCGAGAGGAATGTTGGCTCTCAGGTGTTCAGGGGAACCAAGCTATTGCTCTCCAGGAATTTTTTCAATGAGCTTGCCTCTCGAACATGCCCGATTTGAGCCCCAAATTGGGTGATGGGCATTAAAGTCTCCCACTATTAGAAATGGTGTTGAGAGTTGGGAATCCAGATCTTCAAGGTCAATTAGCGAGAGGTCATCTGATGGCGGTAAATATACATTGCAAATGCAAAATTCGATTGATGGCAGCTTAATCCTTACAGCTACAGATTGTATGTCAGATTGTAGCTGTAACGGATCTACAAATATGTCATCCCTGAGGAGTATCATAGTGCTCCCGTGAGCAGGAATGCCCTTTTCCGTTTCAATATCACACCTGAGTTGTGTGTAGCGTCTGATTTTAAAGTCGTCTTGTGGTCGTAGCTTAGTCTCTTGTAAGCATACCAACAAGGGGTTATGCTTACTGATCAGAAGTTCCAGTTCTGGTCGATGTGCTCTTAAGCCTCGTATGTTCCATTGAAGGATAGCCATGGCGATAGTAATGGGATATGTCACATATGTTCACACGTTACGTAGGTTTCAGCGGTGGTCGGATCAATTTGCCCCTTTTCTTTGGTGTAGGGCTTGTTTCTGCAGGTTTATCCTGCCTCTTCTTTGCTGCAGATGCAGCAGCGTGCTCAGATGTTTCCTGCTCCATATCCTCTATGGAAGAGGACGGTTTTCCTTCTACAACTTTAGCTTCGAGGGGCTCGAAGCAATTGGAAATTCCGACCGACGTAGATGACGGTCACCGGTCGGAGTCCTCCCCAGAAGATGACTCCGACGATGATCTAGGAGACGCTCTAGGGCTACGTTTCTTGGACTTTTCTGGAGCAGACTTTGTGCTTTCTTTCAGGAAGGCAGGTCTATCATACTGAGTCTTGAACTTGATATCTGGTGCTTGGTACACAATGGGCAATTTCGTCCTGTTGTTAGACGTCGATGCTTTGTCAGGCGACTTCACTGACTTGTTATTTTCAGTAGTCTAAAATGTTGTTCTTGGAGTTTTAGATGGTGTTACTGATGCTCTTGGTTGTGAACTAGGCACTAGAACTTTCTCTGATATTGTTGCCCCGTTTATATCAGATATTTGGGTACCAGCCTTCCGTTTCAGTGACGGAGTAGCCGCCACAGAGCTATAGGTACGGGAGGTGGTTGAAGTGGGCTTGAGGATACAAAGAAGTTTCCGGGATTCCGAAAAGGATACCTTTTTTCAACCCGGATCTCCTGAAAAGCTCGCTCTTCAATATATCGGGGGCATTCTCGTGAACTTGACTGATGTTCACCGTTACAATATACGCATGCTGGAGGTGATGTACATGCATTTTCATGCCGGCTCCACAGCTGACACATGTAGGTGCGCCTTTACAGAATGCACTAGTGTGACCGAACCGCTGACATTGGTAGCATCTCAGAGCGTTAGGTATGTATGGTCTAACCTCAATCACTTCATATCCTGCCCTGATCCTTTGAGGGACCAAGGTCAGGAACAGGGTGCGAGTAGGAACCATATCCCCTCGTTCTCTTCTTTGGACACGATAGAGTGCAGTTAGGCCTTGTTCCTGGAGGTTCTCCTGAATATCCTCTTTGGATATTCCATCCAACGCGCTAGTGTTTACAACACCGCGCGAGGAATTCAGGGTCCTATGCATCTCCACTTTGACTGGATAACTGCCCAGCATGTTGGCTTTCAGTATCTTAGCTGCCTGGGATGCTGTAGTTGCTTCTAACAGCAGCGTGCCATTTCTAGATGTTGTACATGATTTAACAGCACCAGCTATTTTGTCAAGACCTTTCTGTATAATAAACGGATTAACCGTTGAAAAAGTTCTACCTTCCTCTGTTCGTTTAATAACTAAGTAGCGAGGACCACACTCAACTACTTTTTAACACTGTTTTCAAATAAATCTTTCCCACGTTTAATGTTTTTGGGGGGTGTAGGTTAACCATAATAGTTGGTCTAAATTTCTTCCCCCAGTGCTACCCACCCACCACGGAGTCCAACAAGGGGTCATCCCACTGGGATAACAGGGCTACACAAGGGATATAGCGAGCTCGCCGTCCCACTCACCCGGAGGTCGGTACAATACCTAATCCTGGCCAATTGATTAGGGGTGGGTTAGTCCCTAACCTCCCGTTAGACGAAGCAGAAGCCAAAGTTGTGTATTAGAAATGCGCACCCTTCCCGAATTCAGAAAAAACACTGTTACGAGCTCAGATACGCATCCCTCAACCACCAGGACAAACCTTTCCACCGACACGCGTCTCCAGGCACGGCCTACACGAAGGTGGGCCTGTTGACTATCTCGCTCAACCACGAGGAGTAGCCCACACGAGGGAGACTTTTGGTTCGAGACCCCGGGATCGCCAAACCCGTACCTACCGAAGTAGGCCCCTGGGGGGGGGGGGAGAAGGAGCGTGCCGCAGCAGTCCGAGTAGTCCTAGTTGTGCCTGCGGATGGCTACGATAGCGCAGGCCTTAGGAGGGAGCAGCTGGCGCACGCAGACTTGGGGCCACTCTTGAGGGAAGTGGAGGCAGGGACGTGACAAACCTGGGAGGACATCGCACCGAGGAGCGCCACCTACAAGTCGTACTGGGCCCAATGGGACTCGTTGAAGACCAGAGAGGGCGTGCTGTTCCGGGTATGGGTGTCACCCGATGGGAAGACGCAGAGACAACAGTTGGTACTTCCCCGTAGTAAGGTCCCGGATGTCTTGGAGGAACTGCAAGCCGGTACTTCAGGAGGACACCTGGGAACAAACTGAACGACTGACAAACTACGGCAGCGCTACTACTGGCTGAGACTCCGAGCATATGCTGAGAGATGGTGCCGTCAGTGTCACGTGTGCGCTGCGAGTCACGGCCCCCAGACTAGGAGCCGTGGTCGCATGCAGCAGTACAACTTCGGAGCGCCATTCGAACGGATCTGCCGTTGACATTGCTGGACCGTTCCCAGTTTCCGACCGAGGCAACAATTACCTAATGGTGGTCGTGGACTACTTCACCAAGTGGCCGGAGGAATGTGAATGTGTAGTGTTTAACGCCCGCTTTTACTACATACGGCACCGCAGGCGGTGACACTGATGATACATGAGATGAAGATGGAGCACCGGTGGAATGAGATGGCGGGGGAAACCGGAGGTCCCGGAGAAAACCCGCCCCAACGCCGTGTTGTCCACCACAAATCTCACTTTGCGGTCGCCTGGGATCGAACCCGGGCCGCCTTGGTGAGAGCCAAGCGGTCTAACCACTGAGCCACGGCGTGGCCGAAGGCCGGAGGTGTATGCTATCCCAAACCAAGAGGGAAAGACAATCACAGACTGCGTCGTGGAGCAAGTGTTCTGTCGATTTGGGGTGCCGGTAGAGCTACACAGTGACCAGGGCACCAACTTTGAGTCAAACCTAATGAAGGAGGCACTACAAAGGCTTGGATTGAACAAGACGCGCACGACGCCTCTACATCCCCAGTCGGATGGCATGGTCAAAAGATACATCAAGACCTTAGAGGAACACCTGAGGAAGGTCGTGACCAGCCAACCGCGAGACTGAGACGTCAAGGTGCCTCTGTTCTTGCTTGCCTGCCGCTCGTCTACACACGACACAACTGGGATGACGCCAGCCAGCTTAATGTTTGGCCGAGAGTAACGCCTCCCTTGTGACCTGGCTTTTGGAAGCCCTCCGGAAGCGAAACAGCCAGCGACCGAGTATGTGGAGAACTTGGTGGACCATCTCCACGACATGCACTAGATGGCTCACCAGAACATCCAGAAGGCAAGTGACCGCATGAAGACCAGGTATGACAGGCAAGCCAACAGCCAAGGGTTCCAGCAAGGTGACCTGGTCTGGTTGTACCGCCCTACCCAGACCAAGGTATGCTGCCAGAAGCTCCAACAGCCATGGCAAGGACCGTACCGGGTGGTGAAGAGGATTAACGACGTGGTGTACCGCATCCAGAAGGTTCCCCGAGGTATGATGTTGGTGGTACACCTGGATCGCCTGGCACGCTACGATGGTACTGTTCGCGACGACCAGCTTTGAGGAGGGAGCAGTGTCACCCGAACGTCGGAACTCCCTATAGAACCGGTCGGCAGTAGCGCCAGGGGGGAAGCATTGAGACTACGCCTACCCATTTGTCTCGTGTCACTAACTGAAGGGTTAATAAGGGGAGCGGCGCGAGCTCTGTACCGTCTCTTTCGCCTCCAACCAGACGTCTCGAAACCTCTGGATAACTGTGCGTGCCGCGAACCTTCCGGAAACGGTGATCTTCCCTATATAAGGCCTGTAGTTTGCGAGTCAGTTCTGTTCTTCGCGAGCAGCCATGAGGAGCACACTGTGAGGGAATGGACTGGAGGACTGTGTACATGCATCGGAGGAGTGTACGTATTTGCGAGTGCAGAGTGGAATTGTGACGGACGAACAGGTGCATTGCAATTGTGTGCGTAATGTAAATCTGCGTAATCGGCAGGTGTTCCAACTGTAATTCGGTTGAAATAAAGAACATTTTGAGTCTGTGCAATTGGACTTTTAATTTCACGAACCCAGAAGGTCAAAGTATTAAGTATGCCATGAAAAATTTTACAAGTGCAATGTATATTTTATTTTTTAAAGTATTGTTATCTCCATGGCACTATTACAGTCATAGTTAAATAGAGATGTGTTACATCAAAGTTAGCAAAACTGTTATATGTGAATGATGATGCAAAGGATTCTCCACAGCCAGAAGTTCTAGATTGAGCAGTTGCACAACGCAGCGGAAAGCCGACAGCTCCTCATTCTCAGGATTTGTTTGTGGTACAACATTCTGTGGAAATGAAGGTGCATCTGTAGCCGCAAATTTGATGTACTTTGATGTACTTTAAATGGCAGAAATAGAGGTAGGGAAGACCGCTACTGATCAACTCTATTCTCCAATTTGGCTACTCTGGTACTGTCTTCACCACAAGAGGTCCTGAAGAATGTGGTTGCCATTTTTAGTAGTTCAAACAAAGGCAGAGCCTAATTGTATATGGTGAGTGGCGTCCCATACGTCATACATGAGGATTGAGTTTTTGATAAGTATCCTTTGACATGTTAGAGATCGCAAGGATCCTGTCAATAGCCACTTTTAAAGGAGTATTTGGTTTGGTATTACTAACATCAGAACATTCTTCAACTATTTTATTATAACTGTTTTATCTAACACACTACCACCCCTACTTCGTAGAGAAAGTGGAAGCTTTATTGCAGTGATATTATTTTCGTTTTCTTTCTTACGTGTATATCTTCAATATTTTACCCATGACTACCTTTTTATTCGATTGAATTGTGTGCCAATTTTACACATACGATCAATTTCAAATATTGTATATATACTTACGTTGTGAACAAAAGCTATCCTTCAATGTGATATTTACCAAACAAACAAAATATACTTCACATTATTGTTATCTGTACAAAATTTGAAGATCAGCGTAGACAAAATGGCACCTCGAAAAGTCTTTCTGCAGCATTGAATGATGCATCTCTCATTTATAGTTTTATTAACTTTTTAAAATGTTGTAATCTTAACCATTGTACTTAACTGATTTCTAAAATTTCTAAGTATTCTTGTATTCTGTGTACATTTTGTTCTGCTCAGAATGTGTTTTGCTATGTCATTTATTAACTAATTAATTCACAATGTTAATGGTCACGATTAAACCTTAAAAGTTAAAGCGACCTTAAATAAAGCTTTACTAAAAACAAAATACTAGTTAGAGGAGAATGCAACATTTAATTGAAACGCTGAATATGACGCTCTTATCGGAAACAACATTTTGATATTCAATGAACACACGAAATGTATTATTACTAACACCTGTACGTAGGCACGCGCGCATCTTAGTGGTGTTTGTGTGTGCTTTGGGGGGCTGGAGAGTCTTAAACGGTTTCAAATTTGTTCATACATATTATAGTAAATGCATGAGTTAAGGTAATGAAGTCAAAGCAGCCTGATTAATAGCTGGCTTTGTCTATTAAATTCATTTATCGTCTACAAGTACGAATTAGCTGTTGAAGGGACATCAATTTAAAATGCATAAATAACAAAAAATATCACAGAGTGCAACAGAAATATGAAAGTGACGCAAATGTCGCACTAGCTCATTTTATTATCGTAGCTTAAGTGGAACACAAGCAACCTGATTTCCTACTTGCCTCTCTCAGTGCTTCAAAGGACCCGAACAAAGTGTACAGTGGTAATATATAAATGGTTCCTCAGGTTGCCACTTTTGAACATGACTTCCCAACTAACTCATCCAGCTTTAAACGCAATATGTTGATATTAACCCATTTCTGTCACGGAGAAACGCTTATTCTGTTTATACAGAACAGTAGCGAACACATCAACTGCCATATGCCCCACCGATTCTGTTCGTGTATGTTACCCGCAAATGAATGTTGCTAGGTTGCTTATCTATGCAATAGTGGGGGAAGAGAAAAAGAATTGAAAGGATTGCATAATGAACTATTATTAAGATATACAGTGAAAGTAGACAAGGTAAATAAGAGAGGCAACAATAAGTATTAGTGTAAGTAGCACTTTGTGTTAAATACCCAGATGGTTAAACCATGATGCACTCCCACTTTTCTCACTATTACAGTATGGCCAGTTTGCTTAAATAGTGTTGGTATTTTTAAAGAAAGCATGCTTTCATTTTGGCAACCTCCAGCCATTGTGTTACGCTCGTCCTATTGCTAAGTCGTCTATTGGCAATTTTAACCATAGTATAAATGTATAAAGCTTAATCCAGATTGATCTGTGAATATTGTTGTGTATATAGATTTTGAATATAAGTATTGAAGAAAGCATCACTTCTCAGCCTTTTTGAGTTTGCAAAATTCGTATACACCTGTCTAATGAAAATAATATCAAAAGTAATACTCCATTTATGAGAGTTTTATTAACATTTTACAAACTGTCTAGAATGACACTGTGGAAAGTATTGAGGATGACATAAACAATTTTATAAGTGAAATGCATACTTCGTTTGCTAAGGTATTGTTATCTCAATGACACTATTACAGTCACAGTTATACAGAGATGAGTTACATAAAAGTTACCAAAAGTGTTTTATCTGAATGGTGATGCAAAGGATTCTCCCCAGCCAGAAGTTTCAGATTGAGCATTTGCACAACGTAGCGGAAAGCCGACAGCTCCTCATTTCTCAGGATTTGTTTGTGGTAGAAGATTCTGTTGAATTGAAGCTGTATCTGTAGCCGCAACGGTAGCACTTTATGCACTTTAAATGGCAAAAAAGGTGGTAGGGAAGACCGATACTAATCATCACTATTCTCAAATTTGCTTATTCTGGTACCGTCTTCGCCACGGTTAAGAAGTACTACAGAATGTGGTTGCCACTTTAATGGTCCAGACAAAGTCGTCCTGATTGTATATGGTGTGAAGTGTCCCAATCAGTACATATGAGGATTGATACTGATAAGCATCCTTTTACACGTTGGGGATGCAAAGAACTTGTCAATAACCATTTTAAAAGAGCAGTTGGTTTGGTATAACAAATATCAGAACATTCTTCAACTCCTTTTATTATAGTTGGGTTCTTTTCGTGCCAGGTATTCATCATTTCATTTACAAGGGCAATAATCTCCACGGATCTTGGTAATCATCCGTTTGATCCGAGAGATGGTATCCACTAATCTTGTGTCTTTACATCAGAACATCTGCAATACTCAAGATAAATCTACAACCTTTTTGTACTCATTCTCTTGCAGCCGTTTGTACTCTTGATATGCTACAGTAATCTCTTTGGATAACGCACTCAATAAGAGACAATAGATTTTTTTGATTGACCACTTGAGTCGCCGCTAAAAAGGAACTTCTTGAAACATTTCTGTAGGAGCTTCTTTTCTTGAATCGCAGCTACAGAGAATTTAGAGCAAGACTAGCAGAAACGTTATCATCTAGTATTTATCTTTTATATCCTTCAACTTACTTTGCTTTGTTGTCATCGACACACCAGTCTTAAGACTACAGCCTTCCCCTTTCTCTTCTTCTGCTCCCGAAGTCCAAACGGTGGAAAGAATTTCATCATGTATATGGAATGTTGAAACAAGCTCATACAGCATTGCAGGTCACAACACCAGAACGACCACTAGCTGTACCACCAGTATTAAGTCATCTAGGGTTATTCCTTCATCTAATATTAGTAGATCAGATGATAGTGTATTCGGAAGTTCAAGAAGAGTCTCTAGTACTACTCCAAAAAGACCTTTCCTGCGTTTCAGCATCACATTAACACATTTTCTTTTTCACTTTGTTAATAAACTATCTATATTCAACTTTTTACAAAGATGATATATATCACAGAATGAAACAAAAGAAAAAGAGAAATTTATTAGTCACTGATTTCTCTTTGTCTATAATGCTTGGTTTCACTAATAAATAACCTTAAAAACACCTTTAAAATGTTTTAAGACTCCTCATTTACAGCTCTGTGATGAAATTTATTCAAATATGCCATATTTGATATAACGTTTCAAAGGTAGCCCAAAATATCCATATTTAGCGAAACGGGATTGAAATATGATGACATAAATGTGAAAAAGGAGCCTAAACCCAGTTTTTAAAAAATTATAAAAATGAAAAAATATAGGGCTTTTGTTTATCTGAAAGGGAATCGTTTTAGTGTTGAAAGAACTATCATACTCCATTCAGCGGTTCTTAAAACACCCACAAACATACACGCACATGCTACATTTATTTTCTCTCTTTATATTATTAGTGTAGTCACCAAACAATAATATGTGTTAAATTCATCCATTATGTTACTCATGAGAGTACTACGATTAGGAATATTTTACCGTATAATTAAAGTTTGTATTTGGTAAATGAATACCTTAACTACATCAGCTGTTTTGTTTTCTTACTGCAGTGATAGCTTGCGTTCCAACACATCTGTTCTTTTCACCACCCTGGTTTCATTTCCATCTATTCCAAGCTTAGCGTAGAAAATCTATATGATATAATTTAATTATCTATCCAAATCTTAACCTACACACGCTAACGATACATTCTTCCACAGTGGCTAGTGTGGTAGAACGATTAAATTTTCATCAATGAACCTTATAGTAGTAACTATGAAGTCTGGGAGTTAAGTACTTACACCATAGTAAGTCGCCACTACAAATTTGTACCTCATTATATATGAGAAACCCTAGTTTTTTACCGGGAAACATACGAGTCAGTTGGAGACATTAATGTCATGACGGCAAGTTGGCCACGGTAGCTCAGTGGTTAAGAGCCACCGGATGGAGACCGGGACATGGTGGCTCAAATCCCGGGCGTGACATTGAACTTTTCAGTCAGACTCTACCTATCCACAATTTAATTCCTTTGCCGATATTTCATTTAGAGCGATAGATTCTTCCACTCCTGCTAGAGACGTCTTCCGCACGCTGAACAACTATTCCAATTTTGTAACCTTCGATTGTGTCTTCTTTATGTTTGTTATCGCCAGCTTTACGTTGGGCTATTTCTTCTTAGAGACTTGCACTCTACATATTAATCTTAGTGTGTTAAGTTGTTCATTGGGGGTTAGTGAATGTCAGTACTTTTTATGTTGGACTACTCTGGTGAAAAGCACTTCGTACTACTACAGATGGCTGTAACAGTAATATATACCCATACTGAAAATAAAATATATAGCATTTTATCTAAATAAAAACGTAGGCATGTCGCAAGGCTAAGAGAAATATTTCTTTTAAATTATTTTGTACCAGTTATTGATATTGTGTCTGGCGGGTGGTATAAAACTGTATTTTTAGACTATTTGTATAATCCCATTTAGAATATACACTATGTCAAGTCTTAATGACCTGCTGCAAAGGTTTGGGTGCCACAACCCTGCACAATATAAAAATATCGAAATAGTTTTTCTTATTCATCTTGTGGAAAACGTTTCATTACAAACATGTATAACCATATGTAAACCGGTTACAGTGTGACACAGTATAATTCGTATTGCACGACAGGCACAGGAAACAGGCACAAGTTGAGAAATGTTTACATATTTACTTGATGTAATAACACAGATATAGTAGTTTTATCAGCGTCTTTTGAAGCACAGTTTACATTTAAGTTGTAGTTGCAGCTTCGGTCCGGCCTCTACATTTGTAAAAACTGTTTCCAATGTTCCGCAATCAGGTAAATATATATTAGCTGCACATATCTTAAGCAGTTTTGTTCTTTTGTTTTCAAAAATTGAGAATTGACTTTATATATCAAGATTAACTTATTTCTCTACTCAGAAGAGTTTTATAGCGCAATAACCAATGCGGTAGTCTTACATACGAGAGTCATCGGGTTCATATTCGGTGTACTGCATGTTGCGGTAGTAGTTTTGTTATGATTTTGCTCAGTTGCCAGGTAATTACGAATTGCTTATTCAATACCAGATCAAGACTTCCTGTGCGTTGAAATTTCACGGATTACACTCAAACATGAAATCCAAAAAATATTTCTTATTCTTAAATCTAAGCGGTATTACCGTCCGCGCTTTGGCTGAGAGGTTAGACCGCTTGGTTCCCACCAAGGTGGCCCGGGATCGATCCCGGCGTCCCCAAGGTGCGTTTTGTGGTTAACAACATGGCGTTTTGCAGGGTTTTCTCCGTGTCTTCCGGTTTTCGCCACCAGCATTCCACATATTGCTACATAACCTTTCTATCACGTGATTTCTCTTGTACTTTCATTTCCGGCGTTGGGCTCATCTTTCATCCCGGAATCTCTCTGATCAAGAAACCTCTGATCCTCAACGCATTGTCTACGGGTCTCGAGGTTGGGCGGCTCACAGGGCCCTATAATCTACTTAAGGAAATACAGTGATTCATTCATTCATTCATTCATTCACGTGGCATCACACTTATTCTGCGTGTTTCTCGAAACAGCAGTCACACCATTACAACACGTACAAATTTTGCAATTCTTGATGTAATAAAAACACAGATTATCAACTTAAACATCTCACAAATGTACGCAAATAAGGCTATCAGCCACAAACTCAGTCACTTATCTATACTTAAGACAGAAAACCCCCACGGTGTGACAAGTTACTGAAGCGATGTTAAACAGGAGGAACAGAATTTGGTGTTACATTCAGATAACTTTCTCGAACAGTTCGTTAAACGAATTATCTTACAAATCCCCATACTTCTATATGTTTTGTCTTAATCGTGATAAATATTTGTGGAAATGGTAATATTACATAATTTCTTATAGTCAAACGGTGTAGAAGTCGGTCACTCCATGGTCCATGGCCCTTGGTTCTTTCTCTTTGCATGGCGAAAATGCGGTGGGGGAATCTAATGCGTACACTCGTTGGATTTTCTCTACTCACTCTTGGTAAATATTTTAAAAGTACTGCATAAGCTTCTACTTACTTCATGTAAACTGAGATAACGTTTTATAAAAATTATTTTATTACAATGTTCTTACTGTCGCGAACCTGTACCTACCATCGCGCGGCTTGTTTACACAAATGGTACTGATAGGCGGGCAGTGTGAAAACAAAGACCCTGTAGAGAGAGACAGCATGCGGATAAGCGTCTGCCGAGGAAAACAAACAGAGGTGAATGGAAATTTCTGGACTGATAGATGTTACTCTGTTTCTGGTTTATTTTAGAACAATCTAGAAATATCGATGCCGGGATTTAAAGAGGCGACGACTGGCCAGGTGTCCAGTTGCAAGTTGTAAAACAGTGAGTTAGTTGTGTAACAAGCGTGTTATTGTAAAGAGAGGTGAACTGAACGCCGTTATTGACCTTGGAAGATTGAGGTGTTATGTGATGTAATGTTTTTACGTGAGAATTGAACAGTATATCTCTACATAAATAAAGATCATTTAGAATTTCGGCAAATTGGACGTTTAATTCTAGGAACCCACAAAGTCACATTATGGATACAATAAAAATAGCAGAATATGGTATATGTAAGTGATAATGAAATCTTTGAAGAGATGGTTGCTCTGCGATGGCTTTTATATTCCATTCTGTTTATATGGACAGGAAATAAAGAAACAGTAACGACTTTCCATTTAATATATATTATAAAATTCAATCCATAATTCTCGAAAGGAATATCTCGAAAATAGTGCTCTCCCCAAAAGTTTCATTTGATATAAATGGTGGGCTTTAAGGTCATCTACATTTGTTGGCGTAGCAAGACCATATATATATATATATATATATATATATATATATATATATATATATATATAATCATGCAGTAGCCTCTGGTTTTCCCTTTGTTACGAAGGTCTTACTATGACAACACATGTACATGTCCTTAATTTATATTAAATAAACCTTTTGTGGAGATCACATAAGGCAATTTTATCCAAATGCTGAGTCTTTTTATAAATTATAGGATTACAAATAGTTTTCAGTTATGGATATTATGTGTTAGAACGCTTTACAACATCTTCATGGCGCATACTGAGACGACGCTAAACTTAAATTCCATGTTAGGCACTTAACCAACTTTTCGTCTTTGAAATATGCGTCTCTCTCACACAAACACTCACATATACATACAAGCGCGTGAGCTTTTACCTAATAGCGATTATTCTTTATTCCAAAGTTCCTGAAACCTGTATTTCTGGTGCATTATTTTTAAATTAACACACTACTTCCACTATTTCGTAGAGAAGGTGGAAACTTTATGCAGTAATATGATTTCCGTTTTCTTTCTTCCGTGTATATCTTTAATATTTTACCCATGACTACCTTTTTATTTGATTGAATTGTGTGCCAATTTTACACACTCGTTCAATTTCAAAAGCTATCCTGCAATGTGTGATATATACCAAACAAATATAAATATAATTCACATTTTTGTTATCTGTACAAAATTTGAAGATCAGTAGAGACAACATGGCATCTCGAAAAGTCTTTCTGCAGCACTGAATGATGCTTCTCTCATTTATGATTTTATTAACTTTATAAAATGTTGTAATCTTTACCATTGTATTTAAATGATTTTTAAAAGTTCTAAGTGTTCTTGTTGTCTGTGTACATTTTGTTCCGTTCAAAATGTGTTTTGCTATTAAGTTTATTAACTAATTAATTCACAATGTTAATGGTCACGATTAAACCTTAAAATTAAAGCGACCGTATATAAAGCTTTACTGAAAACAAATTATTAGATAGAGGAGAATGTAACATTTAATTGAAATGCTGAATATGAATCTCTTATCGGAAACCAACATTTTGAGGTTGAATAAACACACGAAAACTTTTTTACTAACACCTGAATGTATGCACACGCGCATTCTAGTGGTATTTGTGTGTGTGTGTGCGCGTGTGTGTGTGTGTGTGTGTGTGTGTGTGTGTGTGTGTGTGTGTGTGTGTGTGTGTGTGTGTGTGTGTGTGTGTGTGTGTGTTTGGGGGGCTGGGGGGTTTCAAGCGGTACAAATTTGTTCTTATATATTATAGTAAATACATGAGTTAGAGTAATGTAGTCAAAACTGCATGACTAATAGCTGGCTTTGTCTATTCAATTCATTTATCGTCTACAAGTAAGAATCCGTTGCTGAAGGGACGCCAATTAAAAATGCATAATCAAAAACAACACCGAGTGCAACAGAAATATGAAAGGGACGCAAATGTCGCACTAATGCATTTAACTATCGTAGTATAAGTAGGAACACAAGCAACATGATTTCCTGCTTGCCTCCCTCAGTATTTCAAAGGACCCTGAAAAAGTGTACAGTGGTAATATATAAATGGTTCCTCAGGTTGCTACTTTTGAACATGACTTCCCAAGCAACTCATCCAGCTAAAAACGCAATATGTTGATATTAACACATTTCTGTCACGGAGAAACGCTTATTCTGTTTACACAAAACAGTAACGGACATATCAACTGCCATGTGCCCCACCGATCCTGTTTCAGTATGTTACCCGCAAATGAATGTTGCTAGGTTGCTTATTTATGCAATAGTGGGGGAAGAGAAACAGAATTGAAAGAATTGCATAATAAACTATTATTAAGATATACAGTGAAAGTAGAGAAGACAAATAAGAAAGGCAACAATAACTATTAATGTAGGTAGCGCTTTGTGTTAAATAGCCAGATGGGTAAACCATGATGCACTTCCACTTATCTCACTATTACCGTATCGCCAGTTTTCTTAAATAGTGTTGTTATTTTTAACGAAAGCATGCTTTCATGTTGGCAACCTCCAGCCATGGTGTTATGTTCGTCCTATTGCTACGTCGTCTATTTGCAATTTTAACCACAGTATAAATGTATAAAGTTTAATCCAGATTGATCTGTGAATATTGATGTGTATTTAGATTTTGAATATAAGTATTGCAGAAAGCATCACTTCTCAGCTTTTTTGAGTTTGCAAAATTCGTATATACCTGTCTTATCAAAATAATATCAAAAGTAATACTCCATTTATGAGAGTTTTATTAACATTATACAAACTGCCTAAAGTGACACTGTGGATAGAATTAAGTATGACATGAAAAATTTTATAAGTGAAATGCATACTTCGTTTGCTAAGGTATTGTTATCTCAATGACACTATTACAGTCACAGTTAAATAGAGATGAGTTACATAAAAGTTACCAAAAGTGTTTTATCTGAATGGTGATGCAAAGGATTCTCCCCAGCCAGAAGATCCAGTTTGAGCAGTTGCACAACGTAGCGGAAAGCCGACAGCTCCTCATTCTCAGGATTTGTTTGTGGTAGAAGATACCGTGGAATTGAAGCTGTATCTGTAGCCGCAACGGTAGCACTTTATGCACCTTAAATGGCAGAAAAGGTGGTAGGGAAGACCGATACTGATCATCACTATTCTCAAATTTGCTTATTCTGGTACCGTCGTCGCCACAGTTAAGAAGTACTGAATTATGTGGTAGCCACTTTAATCGTCCAGACAAAGTCGTCCTGATTGTATATGGTGTGAAGTGTCCCAATCAGTACATATCAGGATTGATTCTTTGATAAACATCCTTTGACACGTTGGGGATGCAAAGCACCTGTCAATAACCATTTTGAAAGAGCAGTTTGTTTGGTATAACAAATATCAGAACACTCTTCAACTTCTTTTATTATAGTTGGGTCCTTTTCGTGCCAGGTTTTGATCATTTCATTTACAAAGCCAACAATCTCCACGGATTTTTGGTAATCATCCGTATGATCCGAGAGATGATATCCACTAATCTTGTGTCTTTACATCAAAACATCTGCAATACTCAAGATAAGTCTACAACCTTTTTGTACTCATTCTCTTGCAGCCGTTTGTACTCTTGATATGCTACAGTAATCTCTTTGGATAACGCACTCAATAAGAGACAATAGATTTTTTTGATTGACCACTTTAAGTCGCCGTTAAAAAGGAACTTCTTAAAACATTTCTGTAGGTGCTTCTTTTCTTGAATCGCAGCTACAGAGAATTTAGTGCAAGACAAGCAGTAACGTTATCATCTAGTATTTATCTTTTATATCCTTCAGCTTATTTTGCTTTGTTGTCATCGACACACCAGTCTTAAGACTACAGCCTTCCCCTTTCTCTTCTTCTGGTCCCGAAGTCCAAACAGGGGAAAGAATTTCATCATGTATATGGAATGTTGAAACAAGCTCATACAGCACTGCAGATCACAACACCAGAACGACCACTAGCTATACCACCAGTATTAAGTCATCTAGGGTTATTCCTTCATCTAATATTAGCAGATCAGATGATCGTGTATTCGTAATTTCAAGAAGAGGCTCTAGTACAACTACAAGAAGACCTTTCCTGAGTTTCTGCATCACATTAGCACATTTTCTTTTTCACTTTGTTAATAAACTATCTATATTCCACTGTTTACAAAGATGATATATATATATCACAGAACGAAACAAAAGACAAAGAGAAATTTATTATTCACTGATTTCTCTTTGTATATAAAACTTGGTTTCACTATTAAATAACGTTAACACCACTTTTAAAATATCTTAAGAATTTTCATTTACAGCTCTGTGATGAAAGTTATTCAAATATGACATATTTGTTATAAAGTTTCAAAAGTAGTCCAAGATATCCATATTTTAAGAAACCGGATTAAAATATGATGACATAAATGTAAAAAAAGAGGCTGACGACAGTTTAAAAAAAAAATAAAACTGAAAAACGATAGAGCTTTAGTTCATCTGAAATGGTGAGTCGTTTTAGTGCTCAAAGAACAATCATACTCCATTCAGTAGTCCTTAAAACACCCACAAACATACGCACACATGTCACATTTATTTTCTCTCTTTATAATATTAGCGTAGTCGCCAAACAATAATATAACTTCTTAAATTCAGCCCTTATGTTACTCATGAGAGAACTACGATTACTGTATAATTAAAGCTTGTATTTGGTAAATGAATACCCTAACTACGTCAGCTGTTTTGTTTTGTTACTGCAGTGATAGCTTGCGTTCCAACACATCTGTTCTTTTCACCATCCTGCTTTCATTTCCATCTATTCTACGCTTTGCTTAGAAAATCTATATAATTTAATTATGTATTCAAATCTTAGCCTACACACGCTAACGATACATTCTTCCACAGTGGCTAGTGTGGTAGAACGATTAAAGTTTCATCAATGAACCTTATAGTGGTAACAACGAAGCCTGGGAGTTAATTACTTACAGCATAGTAAGTCGCTACTACAAATGTGTATCTCATTATATATGAGAACCCCTAGTTTTTTTTTACCGGGAAACATACTAGTCAGTTGGAGAATTTAATGTCATGACGGCACGTTGGCCACGGTGGCTCAATGGTTAAGAGCAACCGGACAGAGACCGGGGGACGGTGGTTCAAATCCCGGACGTGACACTGAACTTTTCAGTCTGACTCTACCTATCCACTATTTAATTCCTTTGCCGATATTTCATTTAGTGGGCTTGACTCTGCCACTCCTGCTAGTGAGGTCTTCCGCACACTGAACAGCTATTCCAATTTAGTAAATATCTGTTGCGTCTTCTTTATGTTTGTTACCGCCAACTTTATGTTGGGCTATTTCTTCTTAGAGACTTACACTCTACTTATTAATCTTAGTGTGTTGAGTTGGTCATTGGGGGTTACTGAATGTCAGTACTTTTTATGTTGGACTACTCTGAAGAAAAACACTTCGTACTACTATAGATGGCTGTAACAGTAATATACACTCATACTGAAAATAAAAGGTACAGCATTCTGTATAAATAAAAAGGTGGGCATGTCCAAAAGCTAACCGAAATATTTCTTGTTTTGAAGAGTTGAGAATCGACTTTATATGTCAAGATTAACTTATTTGTCAACTCAGAAGAGCTTTATAGCGGAATCACCAATGCGGTAGGCTTACATAAGAGTCATTGGGTTCATATACAGTGTACTGTGCCTAGTGGTAGAACTTTTGTTATGATTTTGCTCATTTGCCCGGTAATTACGAATTGCACATTCAATACCAGATCTTGGGTTCCTGTACTTTTAAATGTGATGGATTACACTCAAACATGGAATACACAAAAATATATCTTATTCTTAAATCTAAGCGGTATTACCGTCCGCACCAAGAATGAGAGGTTAGACCGCTTGGCTCTCACAAAGGCGGCCTGGTATCCATCCCGGCGTCCGCAAAGTGAGTTTTGTGGTGTACAACATGGCGCTTGCCGGGTTTACTCCGGGTCCTCCGGTTTCCCCCGCCAGCATTCCACTTGTTGCTACATCATCTTTCCTTCACGTTATCTCTCTTGTACTTTCATTTCCGGTGTTGAGATGATCCTTCATCCAGGAATCTCTCTGATCAAGAAACCTCTCATCCTCAACCCATTGCCTACGGGTCTCGAGGTTGCGCGGCTCAGAGGGCCCTATAATCCACTTAAGGAAACACAGGAATTCATTCATTCATTCATTCATTCATTCATTCATTGGCGTGGCATCACACTTATTCTGCGTGTTTCTGGAAACAGCAGTGACACCATTACCGGAAGTCAAACTTTTGCAAATCTTGATGTAATAAAAACACAGATTATCAACTTAAACATCTCACAAATGTACGCCACTAAGGCTATCAGCCACACACTCAGTCACTTATCTATATTAAAGACACAAAACCCCCGCGGTGCGACAAGTTACTGAAGCGATGTTAAACAGCAGTAAAAGAATGTGGTGTTACATACACGTAACTTTCTCGAACAGTTCTATAAACGAATATTCTTACAAAACCCCATTCTTCTATATGTTGTGTCTTACTCGTGCTAAATATTTGTAGAAATGTTATTATTACATAATTTCTTACAGTCAAACGTTGTAGTAGTCGGTCACTCCATGGTCCTTGCATGGCCAGAAGGAGGTGGGGGAAATTGATGCGTACACTCATTTGATTTTCTCTACTCACTCTTGAAAATATTTTATAGGTACCGCATACGCTTCTACTTACTCCATGTAAAATGAGATAACGTTTTTTAAAAATTATTTTATTACAATGTTCTTATGCATACAATAAAAATAGCAGAACATGGTAGATGTAAGTGATAATAAAATATTTGAAGAGCTGGTTGCTGTGTGATGGCTTCTACATCACATTCTGTCTATATGGACAGGAAATAAAGAAAGGGTAACGACTTTCCATTTAATAAATATATATTTGAAGATTCAATCCATAAATCTCGGAAGGTATATCTCGAAAATAGTGCTCTCCCCAAAAGATTCATTTGATATAAGTGGCGGGCGTTAACGTCATCTACATTTGTTGGCATATAGACCATATATATAATCATGTGGTAGCCGCAGATTTTCTCTTTTTTAGGAAGGTCTTATTATGAAAACAAATGTAGATGTCGTTAATTTATATCAAATAAACCTTTTGTGGAGATCACCAATTTTGACTTATATATATTAAACATTAGGCAATTTTATCAAATTCGTGAGTCTTTTTATAAAATAAAAGATTACAAATAGTTTTCATTTAAAGATATTTTGTGTTGGAAGGCTTTACAGCATCTTCATGCCGCATGATTAGAAGATGCTAAACTTTAATTCCATTTGGGAACTTAACCAAATTTTCGTCTTTGAAATATGCGTCTCTCACACAAACACTTATATTTACATGCTGGCAAACTCCAGGCATGGTGTTACGCCCGTCCCATTACTGCCTCGTCCTTTTACAACTTTAACCATAGTATAAATGTATAAAATTTAGTCAAGATTGATCAGTGAATATTGATGTGTGTTTAGATTTTGAATATAAATATTGAAGAAAGCATTACTTCTAAATTTTTTTTTTTTTTTTTTTTTTTTTTTTTTTTTTTTTTTTTTTAGTTTTCAGAATTCGTATATAGCTGTTTTATCAAAATAATATCAAAAGGAATACGCGATATGCGAGTTTTATAAACATTGAACAAATTGCCTAGAGTAACACTCTGGATATTATTAAGTATAACATGAAAAATAGTGTAAGTGAGATGCATACTTCAGTTGTTAAAGTATTGTTATCTCCAGTGCACTATTACAGTCGCACTTAAATAGAGATGTGTTTCATAAAAGTTACCAAAAGTGTTATATGTGAATGGTGATGCATAGGATTCTCCCCAGCCAGAAGTTCTAGATTGAGCAGTTGCACAACGCAGCGGAAAGGCGACAGCTCCTCATTCTCAGGATTTGTTTGTGGTACAAGATTCTGTGGAATAGAAGCTGTGTCTGTAGCCGCAACGGTATCACTTTATGAACCTTAGGTTGGCAGAAAAGGTGGTAGGGAAGACCGATACTGATCATCACTATTCTCCAATTTGCTTACTCTGGTACTCTCTTCGCCACAATTAAGAAGTACTGAAGAATGTGGCTGCCATTTTTAATCGTCAAGACAAAGGCAGAGCCTGACTGTATATGGTGTGAAGCGTCACATACAGTATATATGAGGATTGATTCTTTGATGAGCAACCTTTGACATGTTAGAAATACAATGATCCTGTCAATAGCTATTTTCAAGCAGCATTTGCTTTGCTATAACTAACACCAGAACATTCTTCAACTCTTTTATTACAGTTGCGTTGTTTGCATGCCAGGATTTGATCATTTCATTTACAAAGGCAATAAACTCCACGGATCTTTGGCAATCATCCGCATTATCCGAGATCTGATATCCTTCAAAAGATCTGCAGAGCTCAAGATAAGTCTACAACCGTTTTGTACTCATTTTCCAGCAGCCGTTTAAACTTTTAATAAATGCTACAGCAATCCCTTTGGATAACGCACACAGCAAGAGGCAGCAATCATTATTTACTGACCATATCTGGTCATCACTACAAAAAGAACTTCTTAAAACATTTCTATAGGTGTATCATTTTATGGATGACAGTTACAGAGAATTTAGAGCAAGACATGCATAAACTTTATCATCTAGTGTATCTCTTTTATATACTTCAAATTCCTTTGCTTGGTTGTCATCTCCACAACAGTCTTAGGATTACAGACCTTCCCCTTTGTTTTCTTCTGGTCCTGAAGTCCATGCAGTGGAAAGAATTTCATCAAGTATATAGAATGCAGAAACACATCCATGCAGCATTGCAGGTCACAACACTAGGACTACCACTAGCTATACCACCAGTATTATATCATCTAGGGTGGTTCCTTCATCTAATATTAGCAGATCAGCTGATAGTGTATTCGGAAGTTCAAGACGAGGCACTAGTACTACACCAAGAAGACTTTTGCAGCGTTCCAACATCACTTCAACACATACTCTTTTTCAGTTTCTTGATAAACTCTCTATATTAAACTTTTTACAAAGATGATATATATATATATATATATATATATATATATTTATCACAGAATAAAACAAAAGAAAATGTGTTTTCTTTGTAACTATATCAGTTTAACACAAAAGATATAGAGCTTGGTTTCACTAATAAATAACCTTAACATTTCTTTTCAAATATCTTAAGACTTCTCAGTTACAACTCTGTGCTGAAGGTTAATCAAATATTCCCTGTTTGTTATAAAGTTTCAAAAGTAGTCCAAGATATCATATTTAACGTATTGGGATTGAAATATGATGAAATAAATGTGAAAAAGAGCCTAAACCCAGTTTTTTAAAAAAAATAAAAAATTATAAAATATAGAGCTTATGTTTATCTGAAATGGTGAGTCGTTTAAGAGCTCAAAGAACTATCATTCTCGATTCAGTTGTTCTTAAAACACACTCAAACGAATTGGGATTGAAATATGATGAAATAAATGTGAAAAAGAGCCTAAACCCAGTTTTTAAAAAAGTTTAAAAATTATAAAATATAGAGCTTATGTTTATCTGAAATGGTGAGTCGTTTAAGAGCTCAAAGAACTATCATTCTCGATTCAGTTGTTTATAAAACACACTCAAACATACACACACGTGCCGCACTTATTTTCTCTCTTTATATTATTAGTGTAGTCGCCAAACAATAATATAAAGTGTTAAATTCAGCCCTTATGTTATCCATGCGAGAACTACGATTAGGAATATTATACTGTATAATTAAAGCTTGTACTTGGTAAATGAAAACCTTAACTACATCAGCTCTTTTGCTTTGTTACTACAGTGATAGCTTGCGTTCCAACATACCTGCTCTTTTAACCACCCTTCTTTCATTTCCATCTATTCCAAGCTTTGCGTAGAAAATCTATATAATTTAATTATCTATCCAAATCTTAGCCTACACACACTAACGATATATTCTTCCACAGTGGCTAGTGTGGAAGAACGATTAAAGTTTCGTCAATGAACCTTATAGTAGTAACTATGAAGTCTGGAAGTTAAGGACTTACAGCATAGTAAGTCGCCACTACAAATGTGTATCTCATTATATATGAGAACCCCTAGTTTTTTACAGGGAAACATACGAGTCAGTGGGAGAATTTAATGTCATGACGGCACGTTGGCCACGGAAGCTCAATGGCTATGAGCAACCGGACGTAGACCGGGAGATTGTGGCTCAAATCCCGGACGTAACATTGAACTTTTCAGTCTGACTCTACCTATCCATAATTGAATTCCTTATCCGATATTTCATTTAGAGAGCTCGATTCTTCCATTCCTGCTAGAGAGGTCTTCTGTACACTGTACAGCTATTCCATTTAGTAAATTTCGATTGTGTCTTTTAGTAAATTTCGATTGCGTCGTCTTTATGTTTGTTATCGCCAACTTTACTTTGTGCTATTCCTTCTTAGAGACTTGCACCCTACCTATTAATCTTAGTGTGTTAAGTTGGTCATTGGGGGTTACTGAATATCAGATTTTTTTTTATTTTGGACTACTTCGTGCTACTACAGATGTCTGTAACAGTAATGTATACTCATACTTAAAATAGAAGCCTTGACAGATCAACTGAGAAGTTTTGGTTTAATTTATGAGTCTTTACTGTGATTGTTATTACATATTACAATGATATGAACTGTTTTAACCTCCTTCGTTTATCCTCGTGATAAAATCACCTCTTATATAAATTATCATTTCATAGGGGTACATGCCATGAGGGAAGGTCCACAAATTATAAGTCATCCATGAATAAAAGTCATTTTATAAAATATCCATTCTGGGACCAGCAACTTGGTATCTAATTTTTTTAAACATAATATATTTGGCTAGTTATGAAGCAATAATTATGGTTTTCTTTTAAAAAAACAGGTTGTAGCAAACTTATATTTCTTCTTGGCACTTCATAATCATACGCCACATTTCAGTCACAGCATTCTGCCCTTGATTAAACAAATATAAATGGCTTCATTTAATTACCACAGGATACACGATGGAGAGGTTTTAACCTTTCTTTACGTGTGCAATACGCAGCAAATATACTTATGTACGGCATTTTTAACATCTATAGTGAGTACGGCAAGAATCATAAGTAGTACTTAAACTTGAATAGAGATAGGACACCCACTGCCTAAACCGCAATATAATTAGCAAATGGTATTCATTAAGGCATATTGTAGGACAAAACCATTATGGTATTGTACTTGTAGTTAGCTACATTACATGTGCGAACAGCGTTTGCAATAATGGTTTGGACATCGATTCAAATTGCATAACCTAAAAAAAAATTGTTGTATTTACTGTTTGCTTTACAGTTTGTTACTTTCCTCTGGTAATGATTTAAACAAAAGCAATAGCAAAGTCGAATGTTTCCTACTTCCAAGTCCAAGTCGTATACTGACAGGCTGTTAACAGCCTGAATTTCCTACTTCAGCAAGTTTCTGAACTTTTATACCTAACCACCTACGCATATAGTATTGAGTGTACTTTCCGATATAGGATTAACATGCTTTGTTTATTACAATTATGTTCGTTAAAACATGTTGCAATGTGGTCGCATAAAATATTGCATTGCTTGCAATTATAAAAGAATACACGAGGCGCTAACGGCAGCATTAAGGATCGAGGCGGCCAAGGTAACAGCCATCCCGACGTCGAGAACGAGGAGTTTCCGCTACACCGGAGACAGAAGACCAGCCGAGGGATGCCGGCGAACACCTAGTGGCCTGTGTCGGGGGTGTGGACAGCCCGGACACCTGCAGAGAGGCTGTCCACAGCAGGAAGAGCAGCCGGAAAACGAGTAAGGGTCGTCGTGGAGAGGAGCACGTCGGTGCCATCACCACCATCCCCTCGAGTGACATTGCGCGCCGTCAGCCGGCGTAGGGATGACCGCCTCATCGAGGACGGTTGGGTGAGAGGGAAGCCGTGCCGCGTGCTGGTGGACACTGGGGCAGCTGTGACCATTATCAGATCTGACGGGGCGAAGTGTTTGCTGACAAGGAAGCCGAGCCGACCATACCAGCTTGTCACGGCATCGGACGACACCTTACCTGTGTAGAAGGAGGACCTGTTGAAGTTGACCTTGGGACGGAGTTTCTTACGTCTTTGGGTGTTCGTCGCGAAGGTGGCTGAGGAGGTGATTCTGGGACTGGATGCCCTCAGGAGCCACGACGCCACGGTCCACGTCAGCACGTAGGTCCTGCGGCTCAACGGAGAAGAGGTTATACTCCGTCAACCCGAAGAGCGCCTTCGAATCTGCAGGGCCACCTTGAACGAAGACGTGGTTGTCCCCGCGAGGAGCGAGGTGGTGGTGACGGTGCGACTGGAAGTCCAGAGAACCAGGAACATGATGCTCGACCAGAAGACGCCTGTACACGGACAATGTGTAGCCACCGCATTGCTGCCATGCCGATAGGAGGTGCTAGTGAGATTGCTAAATCCAACGGACTTCGATCACGACGTCCAGGCCGGGTCGGAGTCGGGAACGTGCGAACCCGTGTTAAGCGTGACAGCAATCGATAAGACACAAGAGCAAGTGCCGACGCAACACCTGGGGCCCTGGCTAGAAGGCTTACTGGAGAGGGCGGCCGACGATCTGACCGCAGAAAATTGGAGAAAGTTCGACAAATACGAGGCGATACCAGTGCGTCTTCAGCCAAGGCGACAGTGACTACGGCCGCACGGACAGACTTCTTCACCGCATCGACACCGAGGACGGCCGACCTATTCGGCACCCACCTAGACACGTTCCGCTGGCGAAGCAAGGGGCGGTACGAGACATGCTGGAGGACATGAGATCCAGGGGAGTGATTGAAGAGTCTGACAGCCCTTGGTGTTCCCCTGTAGTCTTGGTGACAAAGAAGAACGGAGAGCTACGCAACTGCGTAGACTACAGGAAGTTGAACGCTGTCACCCGGAAGGACGGTTTCGCCTTACCCGGATTGATGACACCCTGGACACGCTAGCTCGTGCACAGTGGTTCTCGACCCTGGACCTGAAGTCGGGCTACTGGCAGGTAGCTCTAGATCCGAGAGACAAGTAGAGGACCACATTCTCGACAGGCAAAGGGCTCTGGCAGTTCACAGTTATACCCTTTGGCCTCTGCAACGCACCAGCTACCTTCCAACGCCTCATGGAGTCAGTGATGAGAGGACTGACTTACGACGCCTGCCTGCTATACCTGCACTCCCATTTTTCTCACTATTACAGTATCGCCAGTTTTCTTAAATAGTGTTGCTATTTTTAACGAAAGCATGCTTTCATGTTGGCAACCTCCAGCCATGGTGTTATGCTCGTCCTATTACTACGTCGTCTATTTGCAATATTAACCATAGTATAAATGTATAAAGTTTAATCCAGATTGATCTGTGTGTATTGATGTGTATTTAGATTTTGAATATAAGTAGTGAAGAAAGCATCACTTCTCAGCTTTTTTGAGTTTGCAAAATTCGTATATACCTCTCTTATCAAAATAATATCAAAAGTAATACTCCATTTATGAGAGTATTATTAATATAATACAAACTGCCTAGAATGACACTGTGTATAGTATTAAGTATGACATGAGAAATTGTATAAGTGGAATGCATACTTCGTTTGCTAAGGTATTATTATCTCAATGATACTATTACTGTCACAGTTAAATAGAGATGAGTTACATAAAAATTACCAAAAGTGTTTTATCTGAATGGTGATGCAAAGGATTCTCCCGAGCCAGAAGATCCAGTTCGAGCAGTTGCACAACGTAGCGGAAAGCCGACAGCTCCTCATTCTCAGGATTTGTTTGTGGTACAAGATTCTGTGGTAATGAAGCTGTATCTGTAGCCGCAACGGTAGCACTTTATGCACTTTAAATGACAGAAAAGGTGGTAGGGAAGACCGATACTGATCATCACTATTCTCAAATTTGCTATTCTGGTACCGTCTTGGCCACAATTAAGAAGTACTACAGAATGTGGTTGCCACTTTAATCGTCCAGACAAAGTCGTCCTGATTGTATATGGTGTGAAATGCCCAATCAGTACATATGAGGATTGATTGTTTGATAAGCATCCTTTGACACGCTGGGGATGCAGAGAACCTGTCAATACCATTTTAAAAGAGCAGTTGGTTTGGTATAACAAATATCAGAACATTCTTCAACTCCTTTTATTATAGTTGGGTCCTTTTCGTGCCAGGTATTGATCATTTCATTTACAAAGGCAATAATCTCCACGGATCTTTGGTGATCATCCGTATGATCCGAGAGATGATATCCACTAATCTTGTGTCTTTACATCAAAACATCTGCAAAACTCAAGATAAGTCTACAACCTTTTTGTACCCATTCTCTTGCAGCCATTTGTACTCTTGATATGCTACAGTGATCTCTTTGGATAACGCACTCAATAAGAGACAATGGATTTTTTTTTGATTTACCACTTTTAGTCGCCGCTAAAATGGAACTTCTTAAAACATTTCTGTAGGTGCTTCTTTTCTTGAATCGCAGCTACAGAGAATTTAGAGCAAGACAAGCAGAAACGTTATCATCTAGTATTTCTCTTTTATATCCTTCAGCTTACTTTACTTTTGACTGCAGCCTTCCCCTTTCTCTTCTTCTGGTCCCAAAGTCCAAACAGGGGAAAGAATTTCATCATGTATATGGAATGTTGAAACAAGCTCATACAGCATTGCAGGTCACAACACCAGAACAACAACTAGCTATACCACGAGTATTAAGTCATCTAGGGTTATTCCTTCATCTAATATTAACAGATCAGATGATAGTGTATTCGGAACTTCAAGAAGAGACTCTAGTACTAATCCAAAAAACCTTTCCTGCGTTTCAGCATCACATTAACACATTTTCTTTTTCACTTTGTTAATAAACTATCTATATTCAACTTTTTACAAAGATGATATATATCACAGAATGAAGTGCTTGGTTACACTAATAAATAACCTTAACAGCACCTTTAAAATGTTTTAAGACTCCTCATTTACAGCTCTGTGATGAAAGTTATTCAAATATGCCATCTTTGTTATAAAGTTTCAAAAGTAGCCCAAAATATCCATATTTAACCAAACGAGGTTGAAATATGATGAGATAAATGTGAAATAAAGAGCCTAAACCCAGTTTTTAAAAAATTATAAAATGAAAAAATACAGAGCTTTTGTTTATCTGAGATAGGGAATCGTTTTAGTGTTGAAGGATCTATCATACTCGATTCAGTAGCTCTTAAAACACCCACAAACACACACGCACATGCCACATTTATTTTCTCTCTATATTATTAGTGTAGTCCTGAAACAACAATATAACGTCTTAAAATCAGCTCTTATGTTACTGCTGAGAGAACTACGATTAGGAATATTTTACCGTATAGTTAAAGCTTGTATTTGTTAAATGAATACCTTAACTACATCAGCTGTTTTGTTACTGCAGTGATAGTTTGCGTTCCAACACATCTGCTCTTCTCACCACCCTGCTATAATATCCATCATTTCCAGGCTTTGCTTGGAAAATCTATATGATATAATTTAATTATCTATCCAAATCTTAACCTACACACGCTAACGATACATTCTTCCACAGTGGCTAGTGTGGTAGAACGATTAAAGTTTCACCAATGAACCTTATAGTGGTAACTACGAAGTCAGGGAGTTAAGTACTTACAGCATAGTAAGTCGCCACTACAAATGCGTATCTCATTATATATGAGAACCCATAGTTTTTTACCGGGAAACATACGAGACAGTTGGAGACTTTAGTGTCATGACGGCAAGTTGGCCACGGTGGCTCAATGGTTAAGAGCAACCGGATGGAGACCGGGACATGGTGGTTCAAATACCGGACGTGACGTTGAACTTTTCAGTCAGACTCTACCTATTCACAATTTAATTCCTTTGCCGATATTTCATTTAGAGTGATAGATTCTTCCACTCTTGCTAGAGATGTCTTCCGCACGCTGAACAACTATTCCAATTTTGTAAACTTCGATTGTGTCTTCTTTATGTTTGTTATCGCCAACTTTACGTTGGGCTATTTCTTCTTAGAGACTTGCACTCTACTTATTAATTTTAGTGTGTTAAGTTGGTCATTGGGGGTTACTGAATGTGAGTACTTTTTATGTTGGACTACTCTGGTGAAAAGCACTTCGTACTACTACAGATGGCTGTAACAGTTATATATACTCATACTTAAAATAAAATATATAGCATTTATCTAAATAAAAACTTAGTCATGTCCCAAGGCTAAGCGAAATATTTCTTTTAAATTATTTTGTACCAATTATTGATATTGTGTCTGGTGGGTGGTATAAAACTGTATTTTTAGACTATTTGTATAATCCCATTTAGAATACACACTATGTCAAGTTTTAATGACCTGCTCTAAAGGTTTGGGTGCCACAACCCTGCACAATATAAAAATATCGAAATATTTTTTTCTTATTCATCTTGTGGAAAACGTTTCATTACAAACATGTATAACCATATGTAAACCGGTTACTGTAAGACACAGTATAATTCGGATTGCACGACAGGCACAGGAAACAGGCACAAGTTGAGAAATGTTTACATATTTACTTGATGTAATAACACAGATATAGTAGTTTTTCAGCGTCTTTTGAAGCACAGTTTACATTTAAGTTGTAGTTGCAGTCACCCCCGCTTCTGTCCTGCCTCTACATTTGTAAAAACTGTTTCCAATGTTCCGCAATCAGGTAAATATATATTAGCTGCACGTATCTTAAGCAGTTTTGTTCTTTTGTTTTCAAGAATTGAGAATCGACTTCATATATCAAGATTAACTTATTTCTCTACTCAGAAGAGTTTTATAGCGCAATAACCAATGCGGTAGGCTTACATACGAGAGTCATCGGGTTCATATTCGGTGCACTGCGTGTTGTGGTAGAAGCTTCCTTATGATTTTGCTCAGTTGCCAGGTAATTACGAATTGCTTATTCAATACCAGATCAAGACTTCCTGTACGTTGAAATTTCACGGATTACACTCAAACATGAAATCCAAAAATATTTCGTATTCTTAAATCTATGCGGTATTACCGTCCGCGCCTTGGCTGTGAGGTTAGACCGCTTGGTTCTCACCAAGGTGGCCCGGGTTCGATCCGGGCGTCCCCAAGGTGCGTTTTGTGGTTAACAACATGGCGTTTTGCAGGGTGTTCTCCGTGTCTTCTGGTTTCCGCCACCAGCATTCCACATATTGCTACATCACCTTTCCTATCATGTGATTTTTCTTGTACTTTCATTTCCGGCGTTGGGCTCATCTTTCATCCCGGAATCTCTCTGATCAAGAAAACTCTGATCCTCAAAGCATTGCCTACGAGTCTCGAGGTTGGGCGTCTCACAGAGCCCTATAATCTACTTAAGGAAACACAGTGATTCATTCGTTCATTCATTCATTCATTCATTCATTCACGTGTCATCACACTTATTCTGCGTGTTTCTCGAAACAGCAGTCACACCATTACAACAAGTACAAATTTGGCAAATCTTGATGTAATAAAAACACAGATTATCAACTTAAACATCTCACAAATGTACGCAACTAAGGCTATCAGCCACACACTCAGTCACTTATCTATACTTAAGACAGAAAACCCCCACGGTGTGACAAGTTACTGAAGCGATGTTAAACAGGAGGAACAGAATTTGGTGTTACATTCAGATAACTTTCTCGAACAGTTCGTTATACGAATTATGTTACAAAACCCCATACTTCTATATGTTTATTCTCAATCGTGATAAATATTTGTGGAAATGGTAATATTACATAGTTTCTTATAGTCAAACGGTGTAGGAGTCGGCACTCCATGGTCCATGGTTCTTTCTCTTTGCATGGCCAAAATGCGGTTGGGGAATCTAATGCGTACACTCATTGGAGTTTCTGTACTCACTCTTGGTAAATATTTTAAAAGCACTGCATAGGGTTCTACTTACTTCATGTAAACTGAGATAACGTTTTATAAAAATTATTTTATTACAATGTTCATATTGTCGCAAACCCGTACCTACCATCGCGCGGCTTGTTTACACAAAAGGTACTGATAGGCCCGCAGTGTGAAAACAAAGACCCTGTAGAGAGAGACAGCATGCGGATAAGCGTCTGCCGAGGAAAACAAACTGAGATGAATGGAAATTTCTAGACTGATAGATGTTCCTCTGTTTCTGGTTTATTTTAGAACAATCTAAAATTATCGATGCCGGGATTTAAAGAGGCGACGACTGGCCAGGTGTCCAGTTGCAAGTTGTAAAACAGTGAGTTAGTTGTGTAACAAGAGTGTTATTGTAAAGAGAGCTGAACTGAACGCTGTTATTGACCTTGGAAGATTGAGTTGTTATGTGATGTAATGTTGTTACGTGAGAATTGAATAGTGTATCTCTACATAAATAAAGATCATTTAGAATTTCGTCAAATTGCACTTTTAATTCTAGGAACCCACAAAGTCACATTATGGATACAATAAAAATAGCAGAATATGGTATATGTAAGTGATAATAAAATCTTTGAGGAGCTGGTTGCCCTGCAATGGTTTCTATATTCCATTCTGATATATGGACAGGAAATAAAGAAAGAGTAACGACCTTCCATTTAATATATATTATACAATTCAATCCATAATTCTCGAAAGGAATATCTCGAAAATAGTGCTCTCCCCAAAAGTTTCATTTGATATAAATGTTGGGCTTTAAGGTCACCTACATTTGTTGGCGTAGCAAGACCATATATATATATATATATATATATATATATATATATATAATCATGCAGTAGCCTCTGGTTTTCCCTTTGTTACGAAGGTCTTACTATGACAACAAATGTATATGTCGTTAATTTATATCAAATAAACTTTTTGTGGAGATCACATAAAGCAATTTTATCCAAATGCTGAGTCTTTTTATAAAATAAAAGATTACAAATACTTTTCAGTTAGAGATATTTTGTGTTAGAATGCTTTACAACATCTTCATGGCGCATACTGAGACGATGCTAAACTTAAATTCCATGTTAGGCACTTAAAGAACTTGACGTCTTTGAAATATGCGTCTCTCTCACACAAACACTCACATATATATATATATATATATATATATATATATATATATATATATATATATATACAAGCGCGCGAACTTTTGCCTAATTCAGATTTTCCTTTATTCCAACGGTCTTGAAACCTGTATTTCTGGTGCATTTTTTTATCTAGCACACTACTTCGCCGATTTCATAGAAGTGGTAACTTTATTGCAGTGATATGGTTTCCGTTTTCTTTCTTAGGTGTATATCTTTAATATTTTACCCATGACTACCTTTTTATTTGATTGAATTGTGTGCCAATTTTACACACTCGATCAATTTCAAATTATATATATATATATATATATATATATATATATATATATATATATATATATATATATATATATATATACTTACGCTGTGAACAAAAGCTCTCTGGCAATGTGTGATATGTACCAAACAAAAATAAATATAATTCACATTATTGTTATCTGTACTAAATTTGAAGATCAGCGCAGACAACATTGCATCTCGAAAAGTCCTTCTGCAGCACTGAATGATGCATCTCTCATTTATAGTTTTATTAACTTTTTAAAATGGTGTAATCTTTTCCATTGTATTTAACTGATTTTTAAAATTTCTAAGTGCTCTTGTCATCTGTGTACATTTTGTTCTGTTCAAAATGTGTTTTGCTATGTAATTTATTAACCAATTAATTCACAATGTTAATGGTCACGATTAAACCTCAAAATAAAACGACCTTCGATAAAGCTTTACTGAAAACAAAATACTAGATAGAGGAGAAGGTAACATTTAATTGAAACGCTGAATACGAACCTTTTATCGGAAACAGACATTTTGAGGTTCAATGAACACACGAAATGTATTTTTACTAACACCTGAACGTATGCACGCGCGCATTCTAGTAGTATTTTTGTGTGTGTGTGTGTGTGTGTGTATGTGTGTATGTGTGTGTGTGTGTGTGTGTGTGTGTGTGTGTGTGTGTGTGTGTGTGTGTGTGTGTGTGTGTGTGTGTGTGTTTTGGGGGGCTGAGGGGTTTCAAGCGGTACCAAATTTGTTCTTATATATTATAGTAAATGCATGAGTTAAAGTGATGTAGTCAAAACCGCACGATTAATAGCTGGCTTTGTCAATTAAATTCATTTATCGTCTACAAGTAAGAATCAGTTGCTGAAGGGACGCCAATTAAAAATGCATAATCAAAAGCAACGCCGAGTGCAACAGAAATATGAAAGGGACGCAAATTTCGCACTACCGCATTTAACTATCGTAGTATAAGTAAGAACACAAGCAACCTGATTTCCTACTTACCTCTCTCAGTGCTTCAAAGGACCCCGAACAATGTGTACAGTGGTAATATATAAATGGTTCCTCAGGTTGCTACTTTTGAACCTGACTTCCCAAGTAACTCATCCAGCTTTAAACGCAATATGTTGATATTAACACATTTCTGTCACGGAGAAACGCTTATTCTGTGTATACAGAACAGTAACGGACACATCAAATGTCAAATGCCCCACCGAACCTGTTCCTGTGCGTTACCCGCAAATGAATGTTGCTAGGTTTCTTATTTGTGCAATAGTGGGGTAAGAGAAAAAGAATTGAAAGAATTGCATAATAAACTATTATTAAGATATACAGTGAAAGTAGAGAAGACAAATAAGAAAGGCAACAATAACTATTAGTGCAGGTAGCGCTTTGTGTTAAATAGCCAGATGGGTAAACCATGATACACTTCCATTTTTCTCACTATTACAGTATCGCCAGTTTTCTTAAATAGTGTTGCTATTTTTAACGAAAGCATGCTTTCATGTTGGCAACCTCCGGCCGTGGTGTTATGCTCGTCTTATTGCTACGTCGTCTATTTGCAATTTTAACCATAGTATAAATGTATAAAGTTTAGTCAAGATTGATCTGTGAATATTGACGTGTATTTAGATTTTGAATATAAGTATTGAAGAAAGCATCACTTCTCAGCTTTTTTGAGTTTGCAAAATTCGTATACACCTGTCTTATCAAAATAATATCAAAAGTATTACTCCATTTATGAGAGTTTTATTAATATAGTACAAACTGCCTAGAATGACACTGTGGATAGTATTAAGTATGATATGAAAAATTTTATAAGTGGAATGCATACTTCGTTTGCTAAGGTATTGTTTTCACAATGACACTATTACAGTCACAGTTAAATAGAGATGAGTTACATAAAAATTACCAAAAGTGTTTTATCTGAATGGTGATGCAAAGGATTCTCCCGAGCCGGAAGATCCAGCTTGAGCAGTTGCTCACGTAGCGGAAAGCCGACAGCTCCTCATTTCTCAGGATTTGTTTGTGGTACCAGATTCTGTGGAATTGAAGCTGTATCTTTAGCCGCAACGGTAGCACTTTATGCACTTTAAATGGCAGAAAAGGTGGTAGGGAAGACCGATACTTATCATCACTATTCTCAAATTTGTTATTCTGGTACCGTCTTCGCCACAGTTAAGAAGTACTGAAGAATGTGGTTGCCACTTTAATCGTCCAGACAAAGTCTTCCTCATTGTATACGGTGTGAAGTGTCCCAATCAGTACATATGAGGATTGATACTCTGATAAGCATACTTTTACACGTTGGGGATGCAAAGAATCTGTCAATAGCCATTTTAAAAGGGCAGTTGGTTTGGTATAAATAATATCAGAGCATTCTTCAACTCCTTTATTATAGTTGGGTCCTTTTTGTGCCAGGTTTTGATCATTTCATTTACAAGGGCAATAATCTCCACGGATCTTTGGTAATCATCCATATGATCCGAGAGATAATATCCACTAATCTTGTGTCTTTACATCAAAACATCTGCAAAACTCAAGATAAGTCTACAACATTTTTGTACACATTCTCTTGCAGCCGTTTGTACTCTGGATATGCTACAGTAATCTCTTTGGATAACGCACTCAATAAGAGACAATAGATTTTTTTTGATTGACCACTTTTAGTCGCCGCTAAAAAGGAACTTCTTAAAACATTTCTGTAGGTGCTTCTTTCTTGAATCGCAGCTACAGAGAATTTAGAGCAAGACAAGCGGAAACGTTATCATCTAGTATTTCTCTTTTATATCCTTCAGCTTACTTTGCTTTGTTGTCATCGACACACCAGTCTGAAGACTACAGCCTTCCCCTTTCTCTTCTTCTGGTCCCGAAGTCCAAACGGTGGAAGAATTTCATCATGTATATGGAATGTTGAAACAAGCTCATACAGCATTGCAGTTCACAACACCAGAACGACCACTAGCTATACCACCAGTATTAAGTCATCTAGGGTTATTCCTTCATCTAATATTAGCAGATCAGATGATAGTGTATTCGGAAGTTCAAGAAGAGGCTCTAGTACTACTCCAAAATAACCTTTCCTGCGTTTCAGCATCACATTAACACATTTTCTTTTTCACTTTGTTAATAAACTATCTATATTCAACTTTTTACAAAGATGATATATATATCACAGAATGAAACAAAAGAAAAAGAGAAATTTCTTAGTCACTGATTTCTCTTTGTAATAATCCTTGGTTTCACTATTAAATAACCTTAGCATCACTTTTAAAATATCTTAAGACTTCTCTTTTACAGCTCTGTGATGAAAGTTATTTAAATATGCCATATTTGTTATAAAGTTTCAAAATTAGCCCAAGATATCCATATTTAACGAAATGGGATTGAAATATGATGACATAAATTGAATAAAGAGCCCATCCCCAGTTTTTAAAAAATTATACAAATGAAAAATATAGAGCTTTTGTTTATCTGAAATAGGGAGTCGTTTTAGTGTTGAAAAACTATCATACTCGATTCAGTGGTTCTTGAAACACCCAAAAACATACGCACACATGCCATATTTATTTTCTCTCTTTATATTATTAGTGTAGTCGCCAAACAATAATATAACCTCTTAAATTCAGCCCTTATGTTACTCATGAGAGGACTACGATTAGGATAATTTTACTGTTTAATTAAAGGTTGCATTTGGTAAATGAATACCTTAACTACATCAGCTGTTTTGTTTTGTTACTGCAGTGATAGCTTGCGTTCCAACACATCTGTCCTTTTCACCACCCTGCTTTGATTTCCAATCTATTCTACGCTTTGCGTTGAAAATGCATATTATATAATTTAATTATGTATCCAAAGCTTAGCCTACACACGCTAACGACACATTCTTCCACAGTGGCTAGTGTGGTAGAACGATAAAGTTTCATCAATGAACCTTATAGTGGTAACTACGATGTCTGGGAGTTAAGTACTTACAGTATAGTAAGTCGCCACTACAAATGTGTATCTCGTTATATATGAGAACCCCTAGTTTTTTACCGGGAAACATACGAGTCAGTTGGAGACTTTAATGTCATGACGGCACGTTGGCCACTGTAGCTCAATGGTTATAAGCAACCGGACGGAGACCGGGACATGGTGGTTCAAATCGCGGACGTGACATTGAACTTTTCAGGCTGACTCTACCTATCCACAATTTAATTCTTTTGCCGATCTTTCATTTAGAGAGCTCGATTCTTCCACTCCTGCTAGATATGTCTTCCGCACACTGAACAACTGTTCCATTTTTGTAAATTTCTATTGTGTCTTCTTTATGTTTGTTATCGCCAACTTTACGTTGGGCTATTTCTTCTTAGAGACTTGCACTCTACTTATTAATCTCAGTGTGTTGAGTTGGTCATTGGGGGTTACTGAATGTCAGTGCTTTTTATGTTGGACTACTCTGGTGAAAAGCACTTCGTACTGCTATAGATGGCTGTAACAGTAATATATACTCATACTGAAAATACAAGCCTTGACACATCAAATGTCAAGTTTTGGTGTAATTTATGAGCCTTTACTGCAATTGTTATTACATATTACAATGATATGAACGGCTTTAACCTCCTTATTTACAAGTCTTATTTGTAAGATACGACATGTGCATGAGTGAACAAAGTTATGTTCACTTTATTTATTTTCATGAAGCTGAAGCAACGTTGCAGCATTCAATAATTTTTTCCCAATTATGTACATAAGAATGAGTGTAGGTAGCGCTTTGGGCTAAATAGCCAGACTAGGGTCCTGTATTACGATCTCCGTTTACTAGCCGAAGTTTGTTACCTTTCAGTTATCAATAACTACTGGTTAGGTTCAGTGCCTCGTATTACGAACTCGATTTACATGTAGGTTTGTTACCCTGTGAATTATGGTGGAATGTGAACGGTTGGCAATATTTTCCACTACGATTTGATCTGTTTTGCAACGCTATACCTAATGTGTAATTAGCTGGAAAACCAAACACATATAGTAGCATCAGGTGTCTCGTTTTAACCGTTTATTCGCTGTTTTCTGCATATTTTCGTGATATTTTCATGAATGGTTCATTCGTAATAAGGTCTAGCATAGTTCTGTGTAGTTATTATTATAGTTAGTTTATATTTTAGAGCTTTCCATAAATTTAGGTTAGTGTTATAGGTTATATAGGCTGCATTAGGTTAGTGTTATTGTAGATTAGGTGAGATATAAGGAGAATATATGGAATGTCTTGTTAATTTATGAACACCAAGAGATTAACAGTCAAAAATTTTTAAAATAAGGCCACATAACTGTTATTAATTCTGATAACAGTATTGCACAAACATAATTTGCCTAAAATAATTTGTTTAGTTGTTTATCCTCATGATAAAATCACCTCTTATATAAATTATCATTACACAGGGGTATATGCAATGAGGGAAAGTCCACAAATTATAAGTCATCCATGAATAAAAGCAATTTTATTAAGTATCCATTCTGGGACCAGTAACTAGGTACCTGATTTTTTAAACATAATATATTTGGCCAATTATGAAGCAACAACTATAGTTTTATTTAAAAAAAAAAAGGTTGTAGCAAACTTCCATTTCTTCTTGACACTTCATAATCAAACGCCACATTTCAGTCACAGCATTCTGCCCTTGATTATAAAATGTAATTAAACAAATAAATGGCTCCATTTTAATACCACAGGATACAAGATGGGCAGGGATTAACATTTCTTTACTTGTGCAATTCGCAGCAAATATATTTATGTACTGCATTTTTAGCATCTAGTACGGCCAGAATCATAAGTAATACTTCAACTTGAACTGAGGTAGCACACACACTGCCTAAGCCGCAATATAATTAGCAAATGGTATTCATTAAGGCATATTGTAGGACAAAACCATTATGGTATTGTACTTGTAATTAGCTATATTACATGTGTGAACAGCGTTTGCAATAATGGTTTGGACATCGATTCAAATTGCATAACCTAAAAAAAAAAATGTTCTATTTACTGTTTGCTTTACAGTATGTTACTTTCCTCTGGTAATGTTTTAACGAAAAGCATTAGCAAAGTCGAAGGTTTCCTACTTCAGCATGTTTCTGAACATTTATAGCTAACCACCTACACATATAGTATTGCGTGTACTTTTCGATATAGGTTTAACATGTTTTTTATTACATTTATGTTCGTTAAAACATTTTGCAATGAGGTCGCATAAAATATTGCATTGCTTGCAACAATTCACTCACACCATAGGACACTAGATATTATCTTTCCATAACCTATTACGTCAAGATACCTAATACTCATGTGGTTTATTTTATTTCAATTTCAGAATGTCATAAATATATGTGTGAAATCTTTCCGCATTCTACTTCTTTTAGCTCTTCTTCTATTAAATAAATACTGTGCCAACATTTCATCCTCAGAATCGCTGCCAACATTCAATCTAGCCTAGAGGTACGCCATTTTCTCTTTTGTGTGTGAAGGTAAACTCCAACTTATCGCACTAACCAGTACTCGAGGTGAGGGTCAGTTTGCCTCCAGAAATGACTCTTAGTTAGCCCTTAACCGAAGATCGTAATACAGACATCTGCGTGTAACCCCAAGTTAATTCTTAACCAACACCTTAACCGGAGATCGTAAAACAGGCCCTAGATCGGGTAAACAATGATACATTCTCAGTTTTCTTACTTTTACAGTATCGCTAGTTTTCTTAAACAGTGTTAGTATTTTAAGCGAAAACATGCAGTTTAACCGTTAGTATAAACGTACAAGGTTCAATCAAGTTTGGTCAATGAATATTGATGTATATTTACAGTTTGAACAAAAGTGCAGTACTGAACAAAAGTATGGCTTATCAATGTTGTTAAGTTTATAGAATCCGAATATACCTGCTTGTTTGCCCACCACGGTAGCGTACATGGTAGCATGTCTGCCTCACGTTCAAGAGGTCCCGATTTGGAATCCCTGTCAGGGTAAGTTACCTGGATATGATTTTCCAGGGGTTTGCCATTTTTCTGAAAGAGGTATTGCAGGTAACTCTAAGCTCCGTGGAACCCGAACGCATTGAGCATCATTTCATTAATCATACGATATGACGTAAATTACAGAAACCAAAACCAAAAAAAACCATTTATCAAAATAATATCAAAAGTAACACACGATTTATGAGAGTTTTATGACTATAATACAAACTGCCTAGAGTAACCCTGTGGATAGTATTGTCACCCGAACGTCGGAACTCCCTATAGAACCGGCCGTCAGTAGGGCCAGGGGGGAAGCATTCAGACTACACCTACCCATTTGTCTCGTGTCACTAAATGAAGGGATAATTAGGGGAGCAGCGCGAGCCCTGTACCGTCTCTTTACCTTCCCACCAGACATCTCGAAACCTCTGGATAATTGTGCGCGTCGCGAACCTTCCCGAAACGGCGATCTTCCCTATAGAAGGCCTGTAGTTGGCGAGTCATTTCAGTTCTTGGCGAGCAGCCGTGAGGAGCGCCCAGTGTGGGAACGGACTGGAAGACTGTGTAAATGCATCGGAGGAGTGTACGTAACTGCGAGTGCAGAGTGAAATTGTGACGGACGAACTGGTGAATTGTAATCGTGTGCGCTACGTGATTCTGTGTAATCTGCAAGTGTTCCAACTGTAATTCGGTGGAAATAAAGAACATTTTGAGTCTGTGCAATTGGACTTTTAATTTCACGAACCCACAAAGTCACAACTGGCGTCAGGAAGTGGGATAACGGCCATGGAATCGGCATTGGAAAAGATTATGGAGAAGATGAACGAATTAACAGCGAAGACGGAGGCGGCAAATAACAGCCTGGCCGCGAAGCTGGAGACTACAAATAACATATTGGCAGCGGAACTGAAGGAAACAAAAACCGAATTGACCACGGAAATTAAAGAGGCAAACGAGGTGCTCGCCGCAAAATTTGAGGAGCAGTTGGCCGACGTAAAGGAAGACGTCACGGAGCTCAGTGAACGCGTCGAAAACCTGACGAGCCGCGTTAACGACCTGGAAGGAAAGGCCGACAGCAGCGTCAAGTCCCTGAACGCCATGGTGGAGGACGTCGTCGGCAGGAGTTTGAAGGATTCAAAGGTCGACGCGCAGGGACGCGACACAACATTTGCGCGCGTCAAAGCTCCTAAATACGGCGGCGCGAACACTTTCGAAGTCTTCCGCCGCCAATTCGACGCAGTGTAAAAGCACAACAGATGGTCAGCAGAGGAGGAGACCTCACAGTTAATAGCTAGCCTCCAGGGACGGGCCGCGATAGTCCTGAACGCAGTACAAACAACGGCGGTGCCCAAGGACATTGGGAGGCCCTGGAGAATCATTTTGGAAACCACCGCTTGGCCGCAGCGTACTGCAGCCAGCTAAAGGCAAGGTCACAGCAGCAAGGGGAGACGCTGCAGGAGTGGGTGAGTGAGTGTGTGGTGTTTTAGGGCCCGTCGACAACAAGGTCATTTGGGCCCGACGAGTTCGCTCTGGCAATTGAACAACTGGCTAACAAGGCCCTAATCGACCTCCCACCAGGGTTCGTATCCCGGGAAGCTGCCTACACATTGGTTGACGGGGTATGGGACACGGAAATTCGTCAGCACCTAATATATGTATGTATTTACTCACAGCAATTGGGCACTACCCGGTGGCAGAGTTAAGAATACAGATCAAATTACAAATACTAGATTTACAACAATAACACAAAAAACAATACAAACATGATATTATTTTAGTTTAGTCACTTAAAACATATCTAATTACTTCTCTATTTACATATTATATACCATTATAATTTAAAAGTTAAACTATAAACTATCTAGATTTTTTCTTAATTTCTTCATCGACAGGGGACAGCCCTGAAAGACTGCTACAGGCAATTCATTCCATTCTTCAATGGTTCTATTAACAAAAGAAAATTTTCCTACGTCGGTTCTGTATCTTCTACCTTTAATTTTATACCTATGATAGTTTCGTCCATAATAATCCGGATTATCTAACCTTACACTAACGTCCACCCATGCCTTTACACCAGCATTTGCTTTGAATAATGCTACCAACCTATGTTTTTTACGCCTAATTCTTAATTCCTCCCATTTAGTCTCATTTCCTTTTATAGGCCCAAAATACTTGCCTCTTTTTATGAATTTTATTGCCCTCTTCTGTATTTTTTCTAATGGATCGATTTGGTTAGCTCTATACGGGTCCCAGCATGCTACTCCACATTCCATAACCGGCCGCACTAAGGCCTTGTAGGCAATTTCCCTGGACCTAGCGCTCCCCTTTTTCAATATTCTCATTACAAAATGTAATGCCTTCCACGCATTCCTAGATGTGGAATTTACTTGTTCGTCCCATCCAGCATTACTTGCCAGGAACACTCCCAAGTATTTGCAGCTGTCCACCTGTGGAATTTGCACCCCTCCCATGTGATAGTTAACAATAATTTTGCCCTTAGTTCTACTAAAAACAACGGACTTACTTTTCTTGGCATTAATTGACATTTTGTTAGTCGCAGCCCAATTACAGATTTCATTTAAATCATCCTGAAGAGCGGTTTCATGCACTGTCTTCCGAATTTAATTATAAATGATTCAATCGTCTGCAAACAACCTTATCTGGCAGTTAATATGAACAGAAATGTCATTAACAAAAACGAGAAACAGTAAAGGTCCTAGTACTGAGCCTTGCGGCACACCCGAACTTACGGTTCTCCTTTCGGATAGCTCTTTACCTACTTTAACTTTTTGCGTTCTCCCTTTCAAAAAATGTTTAACCCATAATACTATGCGTTTGTCAATTCCTGTATTAGCTAGCTTACAAATAAGTAAACTATGTGGCACTACATCAAAAGCTTTAGAAAAGTCAATTACCACTGCATCAATTCTTCCCCCTGCATCTACCTCATCTGCCAAATCTTGCAATAATGAAGTAATTTGACTTACGCACGAATACCCCGGTCTAAATCCATGTTGCGCTTAATTAAACCACTTTTTATTTTCTAGCTCCTCTCGTATATATTCTGCAATTAAATGCTCCATTAATTTACATACTACTGAAGTCAGACTAACTGGCCGATAATTATTTATTTCTGTTTTATTACCACCTTTATAAATCGGAACTATAATAGCTGTTTTAGAGTCTTCCGGCAAGGCACAGTTGTTAATTGACATGTTGAACAAGAGCATAAGATAGGGAATCATGGCTTCACCCCCAAGCTTTAATATTTCAGTAGGTATATTGTCTTGTCCCCTTGATTTTGTGTTTTGCAGCATCTTAATCCTTTTGCGTAATTCGGGCACCATTATTTGAAAAATCGTTTCTCCACTCTCCCCAATTTCCTGTTCGGAACTATCGTCGGATTTAAGAAAAACCGATACAAAATGCGAATTTAATATATTAGCCTTGTCCCTATCACTTAATACATCTATCCCATTAACGTTAAAATCTGGTATGCTCTCTTTATTTCCCCTGCGTCTTTTTACATAATTGTAAAATGATCTCCAACAATTATTTGTCCCGCTAAAAACGTTATCTAAGAATCGTTCGTGCGCCTACAACTTTTCATCTTGTAATTGTTTAGCTAATTCTTTAAATTTGTTAAGATGCCATTCTGATATCTTCCTTTTATTATAAGCATGCCTAGTCTTTTTTTAAGTGTCCTAATACATTTTGTATAAAATTCTGGATCCGCTTTATGTTTAATAACTTTAAAAGGTACGTGTTCTCTAATTGTTTCCAGGATAAGTGTTTTGAAATTAACCCATGCTTCATTTACACTAGTGGCAGATTTTACAAATAACCCATATTCTTCCCGTAGAAATGTTTGGATAGCCTCCCCGTTCGCCCTATGGAAATCCCAACTAATTACTTGTTCCGTTAAAAACCGGTTTGTCTACCCTTTCCAGTTTAGGTCTAATTGCACACACTGATGGTCACTTACACCTGGCAAGACATCGCATGCAGAAAACAATGACTCAGGTTTGCATAAAAATACGCCCAGTAATGTTGATTGTCGAGTAACAGTTTTCACGACTTGAAATAACCACTGCTCCCAAACTAGAAAGTTAACGAGCTTTTGAGCTTCACCTCCTATTAACTGTCCGTCCCAGTTTACATTTGGCAGATTTAGATCCCCTGCTAGTATAACATTTTTTTTCCCTTCGGAAGAGATTTTCTCCACTAGTTTATGAAGTGTAGCATAATCAGCTTCTCCAGGTGGTCTATAGCAAGCTATTATTGTTAAATTATTCCCTTTGTTTGCTTGATCAATAATTTCGATTTTCATAATCTCAACCTCTTCTTCTACCCATAATGCTTTGCTGTTTAGCTCTGATTTAGCGCAAATAAAGATTCCCCCTCCCCTTCCATCTCTGTCCCTCCTAAACACCTGTAATCTGTTCTGAATACTTCTGAATCATTAATGTCAACATTCAGCCATGATTCCGTACCTATAATGACACTTGGATTGCATATTTCTACTAAATTTCAAAACTCAACAATTTTATTCATGATACTACGGTAATTTACCTGTAGCAGTCTTAAGGAATCAGCCCCTACCTAAAGTCTAAGTTTCCCTGAAGTTGGTGTTATTGCTGCCCTTGCTGCTCGTTGTCGTCAGCCCACTTCGTCACCCTCGCGAACAAAGCTGCCAGCTTTGACGATCCTCTTCGGTTCAAGTGTACCCCATCCCGTCCGTAGTCGCAGTCTTCAATCCAGGAATTCGGGTCAAGAAACTGAGCACCCAGTCGCTCCGCTACCCATGAAAAAGCTTCATTCACCTGCATCACCTTTCTCCAGCCGGAGTCACGTCGTCTTAGTACTCCACTGACGACTATTTTTGCTGAAGGAAACAGCTGTTTTATCCTTTTAACTAAGTTATACATGTCACCCAACACATAGTTAACACTTCTCCGCAAGTCATTGCTCCCGACATGTAATACGATTGCCCGGTATTTGCCTTCCATCTCCTCTTGCTTTCTTTCGATTTCCCTCAGCAGACCGTCAACTCTTATGCCAGGATAGCAAACTAACTCCGCCGTTGGATTTCCAGCATGTCTCACAATAGTCACCAACTATTAGGCAAGATTTTTCCTCTTCTTTTACTCTTTCTTCCCCATGCTCCCTCAGTTGACGGTTTTCAGCTTCGAGCCTCCGAATGATATCTTCCGCCTGTTGTAGCTTAATGCGTAGTTCCCGTGCTTCTTCTTGAAGCTGCTCCAGTTTCCTCTGATTTGCGGCGACGGTCTCGGCTCCCCTGCATGCCTTACATACCCAGCTTTCCTCGATGTTCATGTCCCTCTTCACTTTCTGGCAGCCAAAGTGGAACCACTTAGAGCAATTACTGCACATAAGACCGGTCCTCAGAACTTTAATACAGCTCCCATATCGTTCGTCCGCTACAGGTCCTGGATTAATATCAAATCCCCCTATCACTAGTAAAGTTACTAACACAAAAATTACAAAATAACTCTCTGAAGTTTCCGTAGTACCTTCACGCTGACTACCTGCTCCCCGTGAGCGCAGACCCGACCACATTCCGATCCTCGCCCGGTAAATCACCAAGTCAACACCCATTGTCGCAACTCGTTTCTACGTGCCTCTCTACCTGGCACGTACAATCTCCTCAAGCTCCAGACACCAACTATCACGACACCCTGGACACGCTAGCTGGTGCACAGTGGTTCTCGACTCTGAACCTGAAGTCGGGCTACTGGCAGGTATCTCTAGATCCGAGAGACAAGTAGAAGACCGCATTCTCGACAGGCCAAGGGCTCTGGCAGTTCACAGTTAGACCCTTTGGCCTCTGCAACGATCCAGTTACATTTTAAAGACTCATGGAGTCAGTGATGAGAGGACTGACTTACGACGCCTGCCTGCTATACATGGACGACATCATTATCGTCGGTAAGACTTTTGAAGACCATCTCGAGGATCTGAGCGAGGTGCTACAGAGATTGCAGGCGACCAACTTGAAGCTGAACGCGAAGAAGTGCCAGCCCTTCCGCAAGGAAGTGTCCTACTTGGGCCACATAGTCTCAGCAACTGGCGTGGCTACAGAGCCGGAGAAGACACAGGCTGTGAGAGATTGGCCTCACCCAAAGGATAAGAAAGAAATGCGCAGTTTCCTGGGGCTGTGCAGTTATTACCGGCACTTAATAAAGGGGTTCTCTAAAATCGCCAAACCCCTCACCCGCCTGACAGAGAAACACCGGCCTTATGTTTGGATGGAGGACGCCGAATATACTTTCCTGCACCTGAAGAAGACCCAGTGCAGTGCTCCAATTTTGCGTTTCCCACAACCGGGTGGCGACTTCATTGTGGACACCGACGCCAGCGAACATTGCATTGGAGGTGTCCTATCGCAGATCCAGGACGGCAACGAGCGGGTGATAGCCTACTACAGCAAGACGCTATCCAAGGCAGAGAAGAACTACTGCGTCATCCGACGAGAGTTACTGGCGGTAGTAATGACCTTCGAGCACTTCCTCAAGTACCTGTACGGTCAGCCATTCCACATGAGGAATGACCATTCCGCCCTAACATGGCTATTGAGCTTTAGGAACCTGGAAGGCCAGACAGCACGTTGGGTCCAGAGGCTGCAGGAGTACAACTTCACCTCGGAACATCGTAGAGGGAGGAGCTACGGTAACGCTGACGCAATGTCCCGAAGACCCTGTCCAGATGAGTGAGGCCAGTGCACAAGAGTGGAAGAGAAATAGCGTGCCGCAGCAGTACGAGTAGTCATTGTTGTGCCTGCGGATGGCTACGATAGCGCAGGCCTGAGGAGGGAGCAGCTGGCGGACGCAGACTTGGGGCCACTCTTGAGGGAAGTGGAGGCAGGGACGAGACCAACCTGGGAGGACATCGCTCCGAGGAGCGCCACCTACAAGTCCTACTAGGCCCAATGGGACTCGTTGAAGACCAGAGAGGGCGTGCTGTTCCGGGTAAGCGTGTTACCCGATGGGAAGACGCAGAGAGAACTGTTGGTACTTCCCCGGAGTAAGGTCCCGGATGTCTTGGAGGAACTACACGCAGGTACTTCAGGAGGACACCTGGGAGCAAACAGAATGACTGATAAACTACGGCAGCGCTACTACTGGCTGAGACTCCGAGCAGATGCTCAGAGATGGTGCCGTCAGTGTCACGTGTGCGCGGCGAGTCGCGGCCCCCAGAGTAGAGCCGGGGTCGCATGCAGCAGTACAACTTCGGAGCGCCATTCGAACGGATCGCCGTTGACATTGCTGGACCGTTCCCAGTTTCCGACGGAGAAAACAAGTCCCTAATGGTGGTCGCGGAATACTTCACCAAGTGGCCGGAGGTGTATGCCATCCCAAACCAAGAGGCAAAGGCAATCACAGACTGCCTCGTTGAGCAAGTGTTCTGCCGATTTGGGGTGCCGGTAGAGCTACGCAGTGACCAGGGCACCAACTTTGAGTCCAACCTAATGAAGGAGGCACTATAAAGGCTTGGGTTGAACAAGACGCGCACGACGCCTCTACATTCCCATTCGGATGGCATGGTCGAAAGGTACATCAAGACCTTAGAGGAACACCTGAGGAAGGTCGTGGCCAGCCATCCGCGAGACTGAGACGTCAAGGTGCCTGTGTTCTCGCTTGCCTACCGCTCGTCTACACACGACACAACTGGGATCACGCCAGCCAGCTTAATGTTCGGCCGAGAGTTACGCCTCCCTTGTGACCTGGCTTTTGGAAGCCCTCCGGAAGCGAAACAGCTAGCGACCGAGTATATGGAGAACTTGGTGGACCATCTCCACGACATGCACGAGATGGCTCGCCAGAACATCCAGAAGGCGAGCGACCGCATGACGACCAGGTATGACAGGCAAGTCAACAGCCAAGGGTTCCAGCAAGGTGACCTGGTCTGGTTGTACCGCCCTACGCAGAACAAGGAATGCTGCCCGAATCTACAGCAGCCATGGCAAAACCCGTACCGGGTGGTGAAGAGGATTAACGTCGTGGTCTACCGCATCCAGAATGTTCCCCAATGTATGATGGTGGTACACCTGGATCGCCTGGCACGCTACGATGGTACTGTTCGCGACGACCAGCTTTGAGGAGGGAGCAGTGTCACCTGAACGTCGGAACTTCCTATAGAACCGGTGGGCAGTAGGGCCAGGGGGGAAGCATTGAGCTACGCCTACCCATTTGTCTCGTGTTACTAACTGAAGGGATAATTTGGGGAGCGGCGCGAGCCCTGTACCGCCTCTTTACCCTCCCACCAGACGTCTCGAAACCGCTGGATAACTGTGCGCGCCGCGAACCTTCCGGAAACGGCGATCTTCGCTATATAAGGCCTGTAGCTGGCGAGTCAGTTCAGTTCTTGGCGAGCAGCCATGAGGAGCACCCTGTGAGCGAACGGACTGGAGGACTGTGCGCATGCATCGGAGGACTGTACGTAACTGCGAGTGCAGAGTGGAATTGTGACGGACGAACTGGTGAATTGTAATTGTGTGCGTAATGTAATTCTGCGTAATCGGCAAGTGTTCCAAATGTAATTCGGTGGAAATAAAGCACATTTTGAGTCTGTGCAATTGGACTTTTAATTTCACAAACCCACAAGGTCATAGTATTAAGTATGCCATGAAAAATATTACAAGTGCAATGTATATTTCATTTTTTAAAGTATTGTTATCTCCATGGCACTATTACAGTCATAGTTAAATAGAGATGTGTTACATCAAAGTCAGCAAAACTGTTATATGCGAATGGTGATGCAAAGGATTCTCCGCAGCCAGAAGTTCTAGATTGAGCAGTTGCACAACGCAGCGAAATGCCGACAGCTCCTCATTCTCAGGATTTGTTTGTGGTACAGCATTCTGTGGAAATGAAGGTGCATCTGTAGCGGCAAATTTAATGTACTTTGATGTACTTTGAATGGCAGAAAAGGAGGTAGGGAAGACCGATACTGATCAACACTATACTCCAATTTGGCTACTCTGGTACTGTCTTCGCCACAAGAGGTACTGAAGAATGTGGTTGCCAGTTTTAGTAGTTCAAACAAAGGCAGAGCCTAATTGTATATGGTGAGAAGTGTTCCGTACGTCATACATGAGGATTGAGTTTTTGATAAGTATCCTTTGACATGTTAGAGATCGCAAGGTTCCTGTCAATAGCCACTTTTAAAGGAGTATTTAGTTTGGATTAACTAACATCAGAACATTCTTTAACTATTTTATTATAACTGCTTTATCTAACACACTACCTCCCCTATTTCGTGGAGAAAGTGGAAACATTATTGCAGTGATAGGATTACCGTTTTCTTTCTTACGTGTATATCTTTAATATTGTATCCATGACTACCTTTTTATTTGATTGAATTGTGTGCCAATTTTACACACTCGATCAATTTCAAATATTGTATATATACTTACGTTGTGAACAAAAGCTATCCTTCAATGTGTGATATTTACCAAACAAAAATAAATATATTTCACATTATTGTTATATGTAAAAAATTTGAAGACTAGCACAGTCAACACGGCAACTCGAAAAGTCTTTCTGCAGCACTGAATGATGCATCTCTCATTTTTGGTTTTACTAACTTTTTAAAATGTTGTAATCTTTATCATTGTACTTAACTGACTTTTAAAATTTCTAAGTATTCTTGTCATCTGTGTACACTTTGTTCTGTTCAAAACGTGTTTTGCCATGTAATTTATTAGCTAATTAATCCACAATGTTAATGGTCACCATTAAAACTTAAAATTAAAGCAAACCATTATAAATGGCAAACGTGCATTCTAGTGGTATTTGTGCATGTGTGTGTGTTTTGGGGGGCTGGGGGGTTTCAAGCGGTACCAAATGCGTTCTTATATATTATAGTAAATGCACGAGTTAAAGTAATGTAGTCAAAACCGCACGATTAATAGCTGGCTTTGTCTATTAAATTCATTTATCCTCTACAAGATAGAATCAGTTGCTGAAGTGACGTCAATAAAAATTGCATAATCAAAAACAACACCGAGTGCAACAGAAATATGAAAGTGACGCAAATGTCGCACTAGCGCATTTAACTATCGTAGTATAAGTAGGAACACAAGCAACCTGATTTCCTACTTTCCTCTCTCTGTGCTTCAAGGGACCCCGAACAAAGTGTACAGTGGTAATATATAAATGGTTCCTCAGGTTGCTACTTTTGAACATGACTTCCCAAGTAACTCATGACTTCCCAAGTAACTCATCCAGCTTTAAACGCAATATGTTGATATTAACCCATTTCTGTCACGGAGAAACGCTTATTCTGTTTATACAGAACAGTAACGGTCACATCAACTGCCATATGCCCCACCGATCCTGTTCCTGTATGTTACCCGCGAATGAATGTTGCTAGGTTGCTTATTTATACAATAGTGGGGGAAGAGAAAAAGAATTGAAAGAGTTGCATAATGAACTACTATTATGATATACAGTGAAAGTAGAGAAGACAAATAAGAAAGGCAACAATAACTATTAGTGTAGTTAGCGCTTTGTGTTAAATAGCCAGATGGGTAAACCATGATTCACTTCCATTTTTCTCACTATTACAGTGTCGCCAGTTTTCCTAAATAGTGTTGCTATTTTTAACGAAAGCATGCTTTCATGTTGGCAACCTCCAGCCATGGTGTTATTTGCAATTTTTAACATAGTATAAATGTATAAAGTTTAATGCAGATTGATCTGTGAATATTGATGTGTATTTATATTTTGAATATAAGTATTGAAGAAAACATCACTTCTCAGCTTTTTTGAGTTTGCATAATTCGTATATACATTTATTATCAAAATATTATCAAAAGCAATACTCCATTTATGAGTGTTTTATTAATATTATACAAACTGCCTAGAATAACAGTGGATAGTATTAAGTATGACATGAAAAATTTTATAAGTGGAATGCATACTTCGTTTGCTAAGGTATTGTTTTCTCAATGACACTATTACAATCACAGTTAAATAGAGATGTGTTACATAAGTTACCAAAAGTGTTTTATCTGAATGGTGATGCAAAGGAGTCTCCCCAGCCAGAAGGTCCAGTTTGAGCAGTTGCACAACGTAGCGGAAAGCTGACAGCTCCTCATTCTCAGGTTTTATTTGTGGTACAAGATTCTGTGAAATTGAAGCTGTATCTGTAGCCGCAACGGTAGCACTTTATGCACTTTAAATGGCAGAAAATGTGGTAGGGAAGACCGATACTGATCATCACTATTCTCAAATTTGCTTATTCTGGTACCGTCTTCGCCACAGTTAAGAAGTACTGAAGAATGTGGTTGCCACTTTAATCGTCCAGACAAAGTCTTCCTCATTGTATACGGTGTGAAGTGTCCCAATCAGTACATATGAGGATTGATACTCTGATAAGCATCCTTTTACACGTTGGGGATGCAAAGAACCTGTAAATAGCCATTTTAAAAGAGCAGTTGGTTTGGTATGACAAATATCAGAACATTCTTCAACTTCTTTTATTGTAGTTGGGTCCTTTTCGTGCCAAGTTTTGATCATTTCATTTACAAAGGCAATAATCTCCACGGATCTTTGGTAATCATCCGCATGATCCGAGAGATGGTATCCACTAATCCTGTGTCTTTACATCAAAACATCTGCAATACTCAAGATAAATCTACAACATTTTTGTACTCATTCTCTTGCAGCCGTTTGTACTCTGGATATGCTACAGTAATCTCTTTGGATAGCGCACTCAATAAGAGACAATAGATTTTTTGATTGACCACTTTTAGTCGCCGCTAAAAAGGAACTTCTTAAAACATTTCTGTAGGTGCTTCTTTTCTTGAATCGCAGCTACAGAGAATTTAGTGCAAGAAAAGCAGAAACGATATCATCTAGTATTTCTCTTTTATATCCTTCAGCTTACTTTGCTTTGTTGTCATCGACACACCAGTCTTAAGACTACAGCCTTCCCCTTTCTCTTCTTCTGGTCCCGAAGTCCAAACGGGTGACAGAATTTCATCATGTATATGGAATGTTGAAACAAGCTCATACAGCATTGCAGGTCACAACACCAGAACGACCACTAGCTATACCACCAGTATTAAGTTATCTAGGGTTATTCCTTCATCTAATATTAGCAGATCAGATGATAGTGTATTCGGAACTTCAAGAAGAGACTCTAGTACTAATCCAAAAAGAACTTTCCTGCGTTTCAGCATCACATTAACACATTTTCTTTTTCACTTTGTTAATAAATTATCTATATTCAACTTTTTACAAAGATGATATATATCACAGAATGAAACAAAAGAAAAAGATAAATTTATTATTCACTGATTTCTCTTAGTAGATAATCCTTGGTTTCACTACTAAATAACCTTAACATCATTTTAAAATATCTTAAGACTTTTCATTTACAGCTCTGTGATGAAAGTTATTCAAATATGTCATATTTGTTATAAAGTTTCAAAAGTGGCCCAAGATATCCATATTATACGAAACGGGATTGAAATATGATGACATAAATGTAAAAAAAGAGGCTGACGCCAGTTTTTAAACAAATTTAAAACTGAAAAACGATAGAGCTTTTGATCATCTGAAATGGTGAGTCGTTTTAGTGCTCAAAGAACTATCATACTCCATTCAGTAGTCCTTAAAACACCCACAAACATACGCACACATGCCACATTTATTTTCTCTCTTTATAATATTAGTGTAGTTGCCAAACAATAATATAACGTCTTAAATTCAGGCCTTATGTTACTCCTGAGAGAACTACGATTAGGAATATTTTACTGTATAATTAAAGCTTGTATTTGGTAAATGAATTCCCTAACTACGTCAGCTGTTTTGTTTTGTTACTGCAGTGATAGCTTACGTTCCAACACATCTGTTCTTTTCAACGCCCTGCTTTCATTTCCATCTATTCTACGCTTTGCTTAGAAAATCTATATAATTTAATTAATTATCCAAATCTTAGCCTACTCACGCTAACGATACATTCTTCCACAGTGGCTAGTGTGGTATAACGATTAAAGTTTCATCAATGAACCTTATAGTGGTAACTACGAAGGCTGGGAGTTAAGTACTTACAGCATAGTAAGTCGCCACTACAAATGTGTATCTCATTATATATGAGAACCCCTAGTTTCTTTTACCGGGAAACATACTAGTCAGTTGGAGAATTTAATGTCATGACGGCACGTTGGCCCCGGTGGCTCAATGGTTAAGAGCAACCGGACGGAGACCGGGAGACGGTGGTTCAAATCCCGGACGTGACATTGAACTTTTCAGTCTGACTCTATCTATCCACAATTTAATTCCTTTGCCGATATTTCATTTAGTGAGCTCGACTCTTCCACTCCTGCTGGTGAGGTCTTACGCACACTGAACAACTATTCCATTTTAGTAAATATCTATTGCGTCTTCTTTATGTTTGTTATCGCCAAATTTATGTTGGGCTATTTCTTCTTAGAGACTTGCAATCTACTTATTAATCTTAGTGTGTTGAGTTGGTCATTGGTGGTTACTGAATGTCAGTATTTTTTTGTGTTGCACTACTCTGGTGAAAAACACTTCGTACTACTATAGATGGCTGTAACAGTAATATATACTCATACTGAAAATAAAAGGTATAGCATTCTATGTAAATAAAAAGGTAGGCCTGTCACAAAGCTAACCGAAATATTTCTTGTTTTGAAGAGTTGAGAATCGACTTTATATATCAAGATTAACTTATTTCTCTACTCAGAAGAGCTTTATAGCGGAATCACCAATGCGGTAGTCTTACATACGAGTCATTGGGTTCATATACAGTGTACTGTGCCTAATGGTAGGACTTTTGTTATGATTTTGCTCAGTTGCCAGGTAATTACCAATGGCACATTCAATACCAGATCTTGGGTTCCTGTACTTTGAAATGTGATGGATTGCACTTAAACATGGAATACACAAAAATATATCTTATTTTTAAATCTAAGCGGTATTACCGTCAACGCCATGAATGAGAGGTTAGACCGCTAGGTTCTCACCAAGGCGGCCCGGTAGCGATCCCGGCGACCGCAAAGTGCGTTTCTTGGTGTACAACATGGCGCTTTGCCGGGTTTTCTCCGGGTCCTCCGGTTTCCCCCGCCACCATTCCACTTGTTGCTACATCATCTTTCCTTCACGTTATCTCTCTTGAACTTTCATTTCCGGTGTTGAGATGACCCTTCATCCAGGAACCTCGCTGATTAAGAAACCTCTCATTCTCATCCCATTGCCTACGGGTCTCGAGGTTGTGCGGTTCAGAGGGCCCTATAATCCACTTAAGCAAATACAGGAATTCATTCATTCATTCATTCATTCATTCACGTGGCATCACACTTATTCTGCGTGTTCCTCGAAACAGCAGTGACATTTCGATTGCGTCGTCTTTATGTTTGTTATCATCAACTTTACTTTGGGCTATTCCTTCTTAGAGACTTGCACCCTACTTATTAATCTTAGTGTGTTAAGTTGGTCATTCGGTGTTACTGAATGTCAGTATTTTTTTATTTTGGACTACTTCGTACTACTACAGATGGCTGTAACAGTAATATATACTCATACTTAAAATAGAAGTCTTGACACATCAACTGATAAGTTTTGGTTTAATTTATGAGCCCTTACTGTGATTGTTATTACATATTACAATGATATGAACTGTTTAACCTCCTTTGTTTATCCTCGTGAGAAAATCACCTCTTATATAAATTATCATTTCATAGGGGTATATGCAATGAGGGAAGGTCCACAAATTATAAGTCATCCATGAATAAAAGCAATTTTATAAAATATCCATTCTGGGACCAGTAACTTGGTACCTAATTTTTTTAAACATAATATATTTGGCTAGTTATGAAGCAATAATTATGGTTTTCTTTTAAAAAAACCGGTTGTAGCAAACTTACATCTCTTCTTGGCACTTCATAATCAAACGCCACATTTCAGTCACAGCATTCTGCCCTTGATTGAAAAACGTAATTAAACAAATATAAATGGCTTCATTTAAATACCACAGGATACAAGATGGAGAGGTTTTAACCTTTCTTTACATGGGCAATTCGCAGCAAATATATTTATGTACGGCATTTTTAACATCTATAGCAAGTACGGCGAGAATCATAAGAATTATTTCAACTTGAATACAGATAGGACACACATTGCCTAAACCGCAATATAATTAGCAAATCGTATTCATTAAGGCATATTGTAGGACCAAACCACTATGGAATTGTACTTGTAGTTAGCTACATGACATGTGTGAACAGCGTTTGCAATAATGGTTTGGACATCGATTCAAATTGCATAACCTAAAAAAATTGTTGTATTTACTGTGTGCTTTACAGTTTGTTACTTTGCTCTGGTAATGCTTTAACGAAAAGCATTAGCAAAGTCGAATGTTCCCTACTTCAGCATGTTTCTGAACTTTTATACCTAACCACCTACGCATATAGTATTGCGTGTACTTTCCGATATAAGTTTACCATGCTTTGTTTATTAGAATTATGTCCGTTAAAACATTTTGCAATGTGGTCGCATAAAATATTGCATTGCTTGCAATTATAAAACAATCCACGAGGCGCTAACGGCAGCATTAAGGATGGAGGCGGCCAAGGTAACAGCTATCCCGACGTCGAGAACGAGGAGTTTCCGCTACACCGGAGACAGAAGACCAGCCGAGGGTTGCCGGCGAACACCTAGTGGCCTGTGTTGGGGGTTTGGACAGCCCGGACACCTGCAGAGAGACTGTCCACACTAGGAAGAGCAGCCGGAAAACGAGTAAGGGCCGTCGTGCAGAGGAACACGTCGGTGCCATCACCACCATCACCTGGAATGACATTGCACGCCGTCAGCCGGCGTATGGATGACCGCATCATCGCGGACGGCTGGGTAAGAGGAAAGCCGTGCCGCGTGCTGTTGGACACCGGGGCGGCCGTGACCATCATCAGACCTGACGTAGCGAAGGGTTTGCCGACGAGGAAGCCGAGCCGACCATACGAGTTGTGACGGCATCGGGCGACACCATGCCTGTGGAGAAGGAGGCCCTGCTGGAGCTGAACTTGGGACGGAGTGCCGTGCGTCTGTGGGTGTTCGTCGCGAAGGTGGCTGAGGAGGTGATTCTGGGATTGGTTGCCCTCAGGAGCCACGAGGCGACGGTCGACGTCGGCAGGAAGGTCCTGAGGCTCAACGGAGTAGAGGTTATACTCCGTCAACCAGTAGAGCGCCTTGGAATTGGCAGGGTCGTCTTGAGCGAAGACGTGGTTGTCCCCGCGAGGAGCGAAGTGATAGTGACGGCGCGACCGGAAGGCCAGACAGCACGTTGGGTCCAGAGGCAGCAGGAGTACGGCTTCACCTCGGAACATCGCAGAGGGAAGAGCCGTAACGCGGACGCTATGTCCCGAAGACCCTGTCCAGAATAGTTCGGCCAATGCACAAGAGTGGAGGGGAAAGAGCGTGCCGCAGCAGTTCGAGTAGTCACGGCAGTGCCTGCGGATGGCTGGGATAACGCAGGCCTGAGGAGGGAGCAGCTGGCGGACGCAGACTTGGGGCCACTCTTGAGGGACGTGGAGAACCTGGTGAACCACCTCCACGACATGCACGAGATGGCTCGCCAGAACATCCAGAAGGTGCCCCGAGGAAAGATGGTGGTACACCTGGATCGCCTGGCCCGCTACGAAGGCGCTGTTCGGGACGACCAGCCTTGAGGAGGGAGCAGTGTCACCCTGGTGGTAGGCTCGCGAAGCCGATGAAAAATGATGGCCGATCGTTACCGGAAGTGAGAGACAGTTGAGTGAGAGTTTGAGAAAAATGAGCAGTTTTAGGTTAGCTAGCAAATTGTGATGTGATGAATGTATTTGCTAGGAAAATAAAGTGCAGTTTTTGTATTTGAAGCCTCGACTTTTGATTTTCACGATCCCACAAAGTCACATTATTATTATAGTTCGTTTATACTTCAGAGTTTTCCATAAAATTAGGTTAGTGTTATAGGTTATATAGGCTGCACTAGGTTAGTGTTATTGTAGGTTAGGTGAGATATAAGGAGAATATATGGAATGTCTTGTTAATTTATGAATACCAAGAGATTAACAGTCAAAAGATTCTTAAAATAAGGTGATATAACTGTTATTAATTCTGATAATAGTATTGCACAAATATAATTTGCCTAAAATGATTTGTTTAGTTGTTTATCCTCATGATAAAATTACCTCTTATATAAATTATCATTTCACAGGGGTATATGCAATGAGGGAAGATCCACAAACTATAAGTCATCCATGTATAAAAGCAATTTTATAAAGTATCCATTCTGGGACCAGTAACTTGGTACCTGATTTTTCAAACATATTATATTTGGCCAGTTATGAAGCAACAACTATGGTTTTCTGTAAAAAACAACAGGTTGTAGCAAACTTCCATTTCTTCTTGACACTTCATAATGAAACGCCACATTTCAGTCACAGCATTTTGCCCTTGATTATAAAACGTAATTAAACAAATAAATGACTTCATTTAAATACCACAGGATAAAAGATGGGCAGGGATTAACATTTCTTTACATGTGCAATTCGCAGCAAATATATTTATGTACTGCATTTTTAGCATCTATAGTAAGAACGGCAAGAATCATAAGTAATACTTCAACTTGAACTGAGATAGCACACACACTGCCTAAACCACAATATAATTAGCAAATGCTATTCATTAAGGCATATTGTAGGACAAAACCATTATGGTATTGTAGGTACTTGTGATTAGCTACATTACATGTGTGAACAGCGTTTACAATAATGGTATGGACATCGATTCAAATTGCATAACAAAAAAAAATGTTCTATTTACTGTTTGCTTTACAGTTTGTTACTTTCCTCTGGTAATGCTTTAACGAAAAGCATTAGCAAAGTCGAATGTTTCCTACTTCAGCATGTTTCTGAACATTTATACCTACCCACCTACACGTATAGTATTGCGTGTACTTTTCGATTTTGGTTTAATTGCTTTGTTTATTACAATTATGTTCGTTAAAACATGTTGTAATGTGGTCGCATAAAATATTGCATTGCTTGTAACAAGTCACTGACACCATAGGAAACTAGAAATTATCATTCCATAATCTATTACGTCAAGATACCTATTACTCATGTGGTTTATTTTATTTCATTTTGAACATGTCACAAATGTATGCATGAAATCTTTCCGCATTCTAATTCTTTTAGCTCTTCTTCTATTAAATAAATACTGTGCCAACATTTCATTCTCAGAATCGCTGTCAACATTCAATCTAGCCTGGAGCTACGCCATTTTCTCTTTTGTGTGTAAAGGTAAACTCCAAGTTATCTCACTAACCAGTACTCGAGGTGAGGGTCAGTTTACCTCCAGAAATAACTCTCAGTTACCATTAAACGAAGGTCCTAATACCAACATCTGCGTGTAACTCCAAGTTAACTGTTAACCAACACCTTAACCGGAGATCGTAAAACAGGCCCTTGATCTGGTAAACAATGATACACTCTCAGTTTTCTTACTTTTAGAGCATCGCTAGTTTTCATAAACATTTTTAGTATTTTAAGCGAAAACATGCAGTTTAACCATCAGTATAAACGTACAAGGTTCAATCAAATTTTGTCAATGAATATTGATGTATATTTACAGTTTGAACAAAAGTACAGTACAGAACAAAAGTATGGCTTATCAATGTTGTTAAGTTTAAAGAATCCGAATATACTCGCTTGTTTGCCCACCACGGTAGCGTACATGGTAGCATGTCTGCCTCACACTCAAGGGGTCCCGAGTTGGAATCCCGGTCAGGATAAGTTATGTGGATAAGCCTTTTGTGGGGTTTTCCCTTTCTCTAAAAGAGGTATTACAGGTAACTCTAAGCTCCGTGGAACCCGAACGCATTGAGCATCATTTCATTAATCATACGATATGACGTAAATTACAAAAAAAAACATTTATCAAAATGATATCAAAAGTAACACACGATTTATGAGAGTTTTATGACTATAATACAAACTGCCTAGAGTAACACTGTGGATAGTATTGTCACCCGAACGTCGGAACTCCCTATAGAACCGGCCGGCATTAGGGCCAGGGGGGAAGCATTCAGCCTGTAGTTTGCGAGTCAGTTCAGTTCATGGCGAGCAGCCGTGAGGAGTGCCCAGTATGAGAACGGACTGGAAGACTGTATACATGCATCGGAGGAGTGTACGTAACTGCCAGTGCAGAGTGGAATTGTGACGGACAAACTGGTGAATTGTAATCGTGTGCGCTACGTAATTCTGTGTAATCGGCAAGTGTTCCAACTGTAATTCGGTGAAAATAAAGAACATTTAGAGTCTGTGCAATTGGAGTTTTAATTTCACGAACCCACAAACCCACTGGCGTCAGGAAGTGGGATAACGGCCATGGAATCGGCATTGGAAAAGATTATGGGGAAGATGAGCGAATTAAGAGCGAAGACGGAGGCGGCAAATACCAGCATGGCCTCGAAGCTGGAGACTACAAATAACAAATTGGCAGCGCAACTGAAAGAAATAAAAACCGAATTGACCACGGAAAGTAAAGCGGTAAACGAGGTCCTTGCCGCAAAACTTGAGGAGCAGTTGGCCGACGTAAAGGAGGAGGTCACGGAGCTCGGTGAGCGCGTCGAAAACTTGACGAGCCGCGTTAACGACCAGGAAGGAAAGGCCGACAGCAGCGTCAAGTGCCTGAACGCCATGGTGGAGGATCTTGTCGGCAGGAGTTTGAAGGATTTAAAGGTCGACGGGCCGGGACGCGACACAACATCTGCGCGCTTCAAACCTCCTAAATACGACGGCGCGTACACTTTTCAAGTCTTCCGCCGCCAATTCGACGCAGTGGAAAAGCACAAATGCTCACCAGAGAAGGAGGCCACACAGTTAATAGCCAGCATCCAGAGACGGCCGCGGATGTCCTGAACGCGGTACAGACAACGGCGGCGCCCAAGAACATTGGGAGGCCCTGGAGAATCGTTTTGGAAACCACCGCTTAGCCGCGGCGTACCGCAGCTAGCTAAAGGCAAGGTCACAGCAGCCAGGGGAACGCTGCAGGAGTACGCCGTGGCAATTGAACAACTGGCTAGCAAGCCCCTAGTTGACCTGCGACAAAGGTTCTTATCCCGGGAAGCTGCCTACACATTCGTTGACGGGGTATGGGACATGGAAATTCGTCAGCGCCTAATGCTCGGCGATTATAAAACAATCCACGAGGTGCTAACGGCAGCATTAAGGATGGAGGCGGCCAAGGTAACAGCAATCCCGACCTCGAGAACGAGAGGTGTCCGCTACACCGGAGAGAGAAGACCAGCCGAGGGATGTCGGCGAACAACTAGTGACCTGTCTTGGGGATGTGGACAAATAAATAAATAAATTCTACATTCTTATGCTCCGATTATTTGAATCTATATCAGAACCTAAATTAACATTCTAGCATTTTGTTTTTATCTTTACATTTAATTTAACTTTGTTTATAATTTTGTTGACAAATTATATCTAATTAACTGCTTAACTTTGCAGTTGCCTAACCTATCAGTCATCATTGCTTCTTGATGATGACTGAACCTAACCTAAGTGTAGATTGAACATTTATGCGTTTGTTTATGTTTTAATATATTGCTGTCAAGTCTCGAATTTATACTCTTCTATAAGGAGTTCCTTCTATTTATGTTTCCTCTCCTGTGATATTTTGTAGCCCGATGCTTTCCTCAAGTTCCTCATCTATGTCATCTAAATCTGCCAATGTTTGCTCAAATATAGGACTTAGGTCTCTTCGCTGCTCCTGTCTTTCGATTAGCCTTATGGATCTTCTTACTGGTACCAATGTGGCAGTTCTCTCAGGTTGCCTATGTCTGCGATCCCTAGATAGGGTGTACTCTTTCCATGCCTTTGATGATATATAAATCGTTCGTTCATCAAGTTTCTTAAAATCTACCTCGTTTCTTACAATTGTCCAAGCGTTTTTGCCTAGAAGCTCCTGTCTTAATTCGCCAACTTGATTGTCATGTATTCCACACTCAAAAGTTTGATGTTCTGGTGTATCATCTATTTCACATATAGTGCATAGCCTTGTTTCTCTTCTTCCTATTCTATGTAAAGGTGGCATATGGTCCATGACCGGTTATAAATTGTATAATTCTTTTGGACGGGTTGAAATGCTTCATTTTCAATCTTTCATTTATATCTGGTAGTATTTCATGTACTCTACGGCCCTCTTCTATATTATGCCATTCGTGCTGCCAGTCCTTGAAAAGTTTCCTTCTTATCTGCCATCTAGTTTCACACTCCTCTCCTATTATTTCAGCTACTTTCTCTCTGTCCTTCTTCTTACGCCAATAGTCCGCTCCTCTTATTAATCTTATTAATAGATCCATTGGCCATATTCCGAGTATTATAAGTAGCGCCATGGTGGGGGTGGTCTTTGTAGCTTCTGCATATCTTAATAAAATTTGTCGTTGAGTTCTCCTAATTAATATTACATTCCTTTTATTTCTTAATCTCTGCGCCCATGTACTGCTGCCATATGACATTATTACTACTGCTATACTGGTGTGGTATATTTTAATCACATCATGTGAGATATTAATGGCTCTTTGTACTATTGAAGTTAGCTTACCCATAACACCTAGTGTTTTTTTTTTTGTCTTATACACTCTATGTGTTTCTGAAAGGTTAAATTTTCGTCTATCATTATTCCCAGATATTTATAGTAGTTTTTTCTTGAGATCACTGCATCGTTTATTTTAATTGTTGGGTTTCTTTTTAGCTTACCTTTTGTAATTACATACGCACATTTTGAAGGTGCTATTTTTAGCTTAACTTCAAGACACAAGTTATGCAATGTGTCTGTTACTATCTTTGCTTTTACCTCCAACTCTTTTCTATTATTGCCATCTATGATGATCATTAAGTCGTCTGCATAGGCTATTGTTTCTGATGTGGAATTAAGATTATTAAGTTCTTCTAACATGGGTTCGGTTAGTATGTCCCAAAATACAGGTCCCAATATGGAACCCTGCGGGCATCCTTTTGCTATATCTCTGATAGTTTTTCTATTTTGTCCTATAAGCGTAACTGTTCTGTCAGTACAGTAATCTTTTAATATGTTGTAAAGGCATCTAGGATAATCTTGGTTTCTCATTATTCTGAAGAGTTCCGGCCACCATAAATTGTCGAAGGCGCCGGAAATATCAAAAAATATGTTTATCGCATTTTTATTTGGATTTTTCTTTACGTTATCAATAGATTTATTGATCGCATCTTCAGTTGATTTGTATTTCTGGAACCCATATTGCAGCTCCGTCATACCTTTCATGATTCAGTACTCGTTTATCCTTTTGTATAAAAGAAAGGATCTGGACAGCCCGGAAACCTGCAGAGAGACTGTCCACACCAGGAAGAGCAGCCGGAAAACGAGTAAGGGCTGTCGCGGAGAGGAACACTTCGGCGCCATCACCACCATCCCCTCGAGTGACATTGCGCGCAGTCAGCCGGCGTATGGATGACCGCCTCATCACGGACGGTTGGGTGAGAGGGACGCCGCGTCGCGTGCTGGTGGACACTGGGGTAGCCGTGACCATCATAATACCTGACGTGGCGAAGGGTTTGCCAACAAGGAAGCCGAGCCGACCATACCACCTTGTCATGGCATCGGGCGACATCTTGCCTGTGGAGAAGGGGGCCCTGTAGAAGTTGACTTTGGGACGGAGTATCGTACGTCTTTGGGTGTTTGTCGCGAAGGTGGCTGAGGAGGTGATATTGGGACTGCATGCCCTTAGGAGCCACGAGGCGACGGTCGACGTCGACAGGAAGGTCCTGCGGCTCAACGGAGAAGAAGTTATACTCCGTCAACCCAAAGAGCGCCTTCGAATCTCCAGGGTCATCTTGAACGAAGACGTGGTTGTCCCCGCGAGGAGGGAGGTGGTGGTGACGGCGCGACCTGAAGGCCAGAAAACCAGGAACATGATGCTGTACCAGAAGACGCCTGTACACGGACGATGTGTAGCCAGCGTAGGGGTCGGAGTTGGGAACGTGCGAGCCCGTGGTAAGCGTGACAGCAATCGACAAAACACAGGACCCGGTGCCGACGCAACTCCTGGGGATCCGGCTAGAAGGCGTACTGGAGAGAGCGGACGACCGCCTGACCGCAGAAAAACTGGTGAAAGTTCGACAACAACTGAGTTGATACCAGCGCGTCTTCAGCGAAGGCGACAGTTACTACGGCCATACGGAGAAAGTGCTTCATCGCATCGACAACGAGGACGCCCGACCTTTTCGTCAAACACCTAGACGCGTTCCCCTGGCGAAGCAAGGGGCGGTACGAGACATGCGGGGGACATGAGATCCAGGGGAGTGACTGAAGAGTTTGACAGCCCTTGGTGTTCTCCTGTATAAGAAGGGCGAGCTGCGCTTCTGCGCAGACTACAGGAAGTTGAACGCTGTCACTCGGAAGGACTGTTTCCCCTTACCCCGGATTGACGACACCCTGGACACGCTAGCCGGTACACAGTTGTTCTCGACCCTGGACCCGAAGTCGGGCTACTGGCAGGTAGCTCTAGATCCGAGAGACAGTTAGAAGACCGCATTCTCGACAGGCCAAGGGCTCTGGCAGTTCACAGTTAGACCCTTTGGCCTCTGCAACGAACCAGCTACCTTTCAAAGACTCATGGCGTCAGTGATGAGAGGACTGACTTACGACGCTTGCCTGCTGTACTTGAACCACATCATTATCATCGGTGGGACTTTTGAAGACCATGTCGAGGATCTGAGTAAGGTGCTACAGAGATTGCAGGCGACCAACTTGAAGCTGAACGCGAAGAATTGCCAGCCTTTCCGCAAGGAAGTGACCTACTTGGGCCACATAGTCTCAGCAACTGGCGTGGCCACAGACCCGGAGAAGACACAGGCTGTGAGAGATTGGCCTCGCCCAAAGGATAAGAAAGAGTTGCGCAGTTTCCTGGGGCTGTGCAGTTATTACCGGCGCTTAATAAAGGGGTTCTCTAACATCGCCAAACCGCTCACCCGCCTGACAGAGGAACAGCGGCCGTATGTTTGGACAGAGGAGGCCGAATGTGCTTTCCAGCACCTGATGAAGACCCGGTGCAGTGCTCCAATTTTGGGTTTCCCACAACCGGGTGGCGCCTTCATTGTGGACACCGACGCCAGCGACCATTGCATTGGAGGTGTCCTATCGCAGATTCAGGACGGCAATGAGCGGGTGATAGCCTACTACAGCAAGACGCTATCCAAGGCAGAGAAGAACTACTGCGTCACCCGGCGAGAACTGCTGGTGGTAGTAAAGCCATTGGAGCACTTCCACAAGTACCTGTGTGGTCAGCCATTCCACCTGAGGATTGATCACTCTACCCTTACCTGGCTACTGAGCCTCTGAAACCTGGAAGGCCAGACAGCACGTTGGGTCCAGAGGCTGCAGGAGTACCTTTTCACCTGGGAACATCGTACAGGGAGGAGCTATGGTAACGCTGACGCTATGTCCCGAAGACCCTGTCCAGATGAGTGCGGCCATTGCACAAGAGTGGAAGAGAAGAAGCGTGATGCTGATGATGATGATGATGATGAGTATAAGGGCACTCAACTGCAGAGGTCATCAGCGCCCTTTTTAAAAGAAACTGGTCATGGCAAAAGAAAATCCTCTAAAACACTATAAATATCTCAATAGAATGACTAAAAATACATACGCGATAAAGAATAAAAACAATAGAAATGTCATCTAAAAAGTCATAAATTCTATTTGCTAAATCCTAAAATCTAATCTCGAAAAGAATCTTAAAGTCCTCTCCACTACTGCGTTATCGTCCGCTAGCATTTCTGCAAAGCTGACCGACAGCTGCAGAGACGTCCTAAGGTCTGCTAGGTGAAAACACTCTAGCAGCAGGTGTCGTACAGACAACGCTTATTTGCAAAACGGACACAGTAGAGAAGGGTCCTTTTTAAACAGAAAACTATGAGTAAAAAATCAGTGCCCAATTCGTAACCGAGCCAAACTCACCTCCTAGGGACGAGATGTCCGATAGGAGGTAACCCAGGGAATCGGAAGTTCTTTGACAGATCTAAGTTTATTATTGCGGAGAGCGGACCACTCATCCTGCCAGCTCTCCGCAATATGGCCCTAAAGTCTTCCGATATCACAGATGGTATTCGAACCCTGGGCTTCATGATAGCCGTCTTGGCTGCTGAATCCGCCATTTCATTCCCCCGCAAGCCTACGTGACCAGGGATACATGCGCACATCACGTTAACGCCAGAAGCGTGTAAAACGTGGAGGGCATCCTGTATACGCTGCACAATAGGGTGGTAGTTGTACAGTTGCCGTAGGCTTTGAAGTGCACTGAGGGAATCACTCAGGGTTAAGCAGTCCCCAACTTTCGTCGACGTAGCTGTAAAATGGCCCGGTATATTGCATAAAGCTCTGCAGTAAAAATGGAAGTGCTAGTGTGGAATCCGAATGTATACGGTTCGGTTCCACACACGTAAGCACAACCAACACCATTTGAGTTCTTGGAGCCATCAGTATAAATTACAAAATGGTCCTCATATCGCGATAAAAATTCTAAAAAACATGTGCGGATACTAGACATAGACATGGTAGTTTTATATATTTAGTCATGCCCAGATCAACCGGGGACGCTCTGCACAACCAAGAAGGTTATGTCCTCTCCGCCCTAGGATACATCTTGGGCATTTCAGTGTCAAGATGTCTAAGGAGCTCCCGGAAACGAAAACGAGGTGGCTTTGGTTTAATAGAAGTGTTCCTATAGCGCACGTCCATGAAGGTATTAAAGAACGGCGTAAACGATGGATGTGTGGGCATGCAATTAAGTCCACAGCCATAATTGATTAATAACATGTTACGCCTGTACTGCAGAGGAGGTCCTGCAGACTCAGCATACAGGCTTATAACTTGGCTAGTTGGAAATGCCCCAACTGCTATCGTATGCCACAATTATGGACTGTGTCTAATCTCTTTAGCACAGATGGTCGTGCTGAGCCATAAAGGATACTACCATAATCTAATTTGGAACGGATGAGTGCTCGATAAAAGTCGCAATAACACTCTACGATCCGCTCCCCACGATTTTCCACTTTGTACCCGCAAGATATTTAAAGATCGGTCACATCGTGCTTTCAGTTGTGCTATATGCGACAACCAACTAAGTTTTCTATCAAATATCAATCCAAGGAACCTCGTCTCATCTGCAAAAGGTAGTAGATCAGCGCCTAGCCGGAGCCTTTGAGGTAGTCGACTCTGCTGACGCTAGAAGTTAACACAGATGGTTTTCTCAGCGGAGAATCGGAAGCTGTTTTTTAAACTCCAACTCTTAAGGTTGTCCAAGGTGGTCTGAAGACGGCGCTCTAAAAACGGAGTGCGCTGATATGTACAGTAGATGGCAAAGTCGTCTACAAATAGGCATGACGAGACACCTGGAGGTATACATTTCGAGATAGAAGTAATCGCAATAGCAAACAACGTAACACTTAGTACCGAGCCAACCCTTACTCGGAATACGCGGTCTTTCAGGAATTCCTGAAGGAAGAGTGGTAGGCGACGACGTATATTCATGGTGTGCAGAGTACGTAGCAACCCTGCCCGCCAGCACGTATCATAAGCCTTTTCGAGGTCAAAAAATATTCCGACTCTTTGACAGTTCTTAAGAAATCCGTCCATAATCTGTGTCGACATGGTCACAAGGTGATCCACTGTTGAACGGCGTCGTCGAAAACCGCACTGGATGTTATTCAGTAGGTTGTGCGTTTCCAGCCACCATACCAACCGCCCATTTATCATACGTTCCATCACCTTGCATACGCAAATGGTGAGGGAAATAGCACGGTAGCTAGAAGGGAGGTGACGGTCCTTGGCAGCTTTCAAGGTAGGTATAATGGTGGCTTCTCGCCACATGTCCGGAAACGAGGCATCAACGCAAACACGGTTATAGACCTCGAGCAGGAATGCCTTACCTTCAGGTGAGAGACGCTGTAACATATGAACGTGGATTCCGTCCGATCATGAAGCTGTCAGTCGCGATGATGAAAGAGCGTGTTCTAACTCTGCCAAGGTGAAGAGGCGGTTATAATCTTCAAGGATTCTGGAACTAAACACGAAACCTTGAGATTCTACCTGAGTCTTAATGGAGATAAACTCAAGAGCACAATTGCTTGAGCTAGAAACCTGAGCAAAAGCACAGCCGAAGGTGTTAGCCACAACAAACGGATCAACAACAACTCCTGCAGTTGTTTTCAGACCAGCGATTGGCAGGTGGGTTGATTTTCCGGCCAGGCGCCTTAATTTATCCCATACAACAGATGAAGGTGTACATCTGTTAAAAGATGATACAAAGTTGTTCCATGAGGTAATTTTGCTATCCTTAATTATTTGCCTAGACTGTGCACGCGCTTTCTTGTACTCAATTAGATTACTTAGGGTAGGGTGTCGTTGGAATACCCTCAGAGCACGTCTATGAGCACGAATAGCGTTCCGGCAGTCGTTGGTCCACCATGGGACACGAAATCGACCGGGTTGTGTAGCAGAACGTGGAATATACCGTTCTGCAGCGGAAAGAATTTTCTCTGTGAGATGATCAACTAAATAATTCACAGAATCGTGCTCGTTGGATTCAAAGCCAGAGAACTGGGTGTAAAGGTTCCAGTTGACACGATCAAAGCGCCATCTGGTGATACGTGAGGGAGACACATCTTGTGCTAAGAGACTAAGAAGACATGGAAAGTGGTCGCTGGAATGTAAATCAGAGATGACATTCCACTGTAATGGGACAACTAATTGGGATGTACACACTGCCAAATCGATGTGCGAATAGGTGTTAAACGCGAGAGGAACGTTGGCTCTCAGGTGATCAGGAGAACCAAGCTATTGCTCTCCAGGAATTTTTTCAATGAGCTTGCCTCTCGAACATGCCCGATTTGAGCCCCAAAGTGGGTGATGGGCATTAAAGTCTCCCACTATTAGAAATGGTGTTGAGAGTTGGGAATCCAGATCTTCAAGGTCAATTAACGAGAGGTCATCTGACGGCGGTAAATATACATTGCAAATGCAAAATTCGATTGATGGCAGCTTAATCCTTACAGCTACAGATTGTATGTCAGATTGTAGCTGTAACGGATCTACAAATATGTCATCCCTGAGGAGCATCATAGTGCTCCCGTGAGCAGGAATGCCCTTTTCCGTTTCAATATCACACCTCAGTTGTGTGTAGCGTCTGATTTTAAAGTCGTCTTGTGGTCGTAGCTTAGTCTCTTGTAAGCATACCAACAAGGGGTTATGCTTACTGATCAGAAGTTCCAGTTCTGGTCGATGTGCTCTTAAGCCTCGTATGTTCCATTGAAGGATAGCCATGGCGATAGTAATGGGATATGTCACATATGTTCGCACGTTACGTAGGTTTCAGCGGTGGTCGGATCAATTTGCCCCTTTTCTTTGGTGTAGGGCCTGTTTCTGCAGGTTTATCCTGCCTCTTCTTTGCTGCAGATGCAGCAGCGTGGTCAGATGTTTCCTGCTCCATATCCTCTATGGAAGAGGACGGTTTTCCTTCTACAACTTTCGCTTCGAGGGGCTCGAAGCAATTGGAAATTCCGACCGACGTAGATGACGGTCGCCGTTCGGAGTCCTCCCCAGAAGATGACCCCGACGATGATCTAGGAGACGCTCAAGGGCTACGTTTTTTGGACTTTTCTGGAGCAGACTTTGTGCTTTTTTTCAGGAAGGCAGTTCTATCATACTGAGTCTTGAAATTGATATCTGGTGCTTGGTACACAATGGGCAATTTCGTCCTGTTGTTAGACGTCGATGCTTTGTCAGGCGACCTCACTGACTTGTTATTTTCAGTAGTCTTAAATGTTGTTCTTGGAGTTTTAGATGGTGTTACTGATGCTCTTGGTTGCGATCTAGGCACTAGAACTTTCTCTGATATTGTTGCCCCGTTTATATCAGATATTTGGTTACCAGCCCCCCGTTTCAGTGACGGAGTAGCCGCCACAGAGCTATAGGTACGGGAGGTGGTTGAAGTGGGCTTGAGGATACAAAGAAGTTTCCGGGCTTCCGAAAAGGATACCCTTTTTCAACCCGGATCTCCTGAAAAGCTCGCTCTTCAATATGACGGGGGCTTTCTCGTGAACTTGATGGATGTTCACCGCTACAATTTACGCATGCTGGAGGTGATGTACATGCATTTTCATGCCGGCTCCACAGCTGACACATGTAGGTGCACCTTTACAGAATGTACTAGTGTGACCGAACCGCTGACATTGGTAGCATCTCAGAGCGTTAGGTATGTATGGTCTAACCTCAATCACTTCATATCCTGCCCTGATCCTTTGAGGGATCAAAGGTCAGGAACAGGGTGCGAGTAGGAACCATATCCCCTCGTTCTCTTCTTTGGACACGATAGAGTGCAGTTACGCCTTGTTCCTGGAGGTTCTCCTGAATATCCTGTTTGGATATTCCATCCAACGAGCTAGTGTTTACAACACCGCGCGAGGAATTCAGGGTCCTATGCATCTCCACTTTGACTGGATAACTGCACAGCATGTTGGCTTTCAGTATCTTAGCTGCCTGGGATGCTGTAGTTGCTTCCAACAGCAGCGTGCCATTTCTAGATGTTGTACATGATTTAACAGCACCAGCTATATTGTCAAGACCTTTCTGTATAATAAACGGATTAACCGTTGAAAAAGTTCTACCTTCCTCTGTTCGTTTAATAACTAAGTAGCGAGGACCACACTCAACTACTTTTTAACACTGTTTTCAAATAAATCTTTCCCACGTTTAATGTTTTTGGGGGGTGTAGGTTAACCATAATAGTTGGTATAAATTTCGTCCCCCAGTGCTCCCCACCCACCACGGAGTCCAACAAGGGGTCATCCCACTGGGATGACAGGGCTACACAAGGGATATAGCGAGCTCGCCGTCCCACTCACCCGGAGGTCGGTACAATACCTAATCCTGGCCAATTGATTAGGGGTGGGTTAGTTCCTAACCTCCCGTTAGATGAAGCAGAAGACAAAGTAGTGTATTAGAAATGCGCACCCTTCCCGAATTCAGAAAAAACACTGTTACGAGCTCAGATACGCATCCCTCAACCACCAGGACAAACCTTTCCACCGACACGGGTCTCCAAGCACGGCCTACACGAAGGTGGGCCTGTTGACCGTCTCGCTCAACCACGAGGAGTAGCCCACAGGAGGGAGACTGTTGGCTCGGGATCCCGGGATCGCCAAACCCGTACCTACCGAAGTAAGCCCCTGGGGGAGGGGGAGAAGGAGCGTGCCGCAGCAGTCCGAGTAGTCCTAGTTGTGCCTGCGGATGGCTACGATAGCGCAGGCCTTAGGAGGGAGCAGCTGGCGCACGCAGACTTGGGGCCACTCTTGAGGGAAGTGGAGGCAGGAACGTCTCAAACCTGGGAGGACATCGCACCGAGGAGCGCCACCAACTAGTCGTACTGGGCCCAATGGGACTCGTTGAAGACCAGAGAGGGCATGCTGTTCCCGGTATGGGTGTCACCCGATGGGAAGACGCAGAGACAACAGTTGGTACTTCCCCGTAGTAAGGTCCCGGATGTCTTGGAGGAACTGCAAGCCGGTACTTCAGGAGGACACCTGGGAACAAACTGAACGACTGACAAACTACGGCAGCGCTACTACTGGCTGAGACTCCGAGCATATGCTGAGAGATGGTGCCGTCAGTGTCACGTGTGCGCTGCGAGTCACGGCCCCCGGACCAGGAGCCGGGGTCGCATGCAGCAGCACAACTTCGGAGCGCCATTCGAAAGGATCGCCGTTGACATTGCAGGACCGTTCCCAGTTTCCGACCGAGGCAACAATTACCTAATGGTGGTCGTGGACTACTTCACCAAGTGGCCGGAGGTGTATGCCATCCCAAACCAAGAGGGAAAGACAATCACAGACTGCCTCGTGGAGCAAGTGTTCTGTCGATTTGGGGTGCCGGTAGAGCTACACAGTGACCAGGGCACCAACTTTGAGTCAAACCTAATGAAGGAGGCACTACAAAGGCTTGGATTGAACAAGACGCGCACGACGCCTCTACATCCCCAGTGGGATGGCATGGTCAAAAGATACATCAAGTCCTTAGAGGAACACCTGAGGAAGGTCGTGGCCAGCCAACCGCGAGACTGAGACGTCAAGGTGCCTCTGTTCTTGCTTGCCTGCCGCTCGTCTACACACGACACAACTGGGATGACGCCAGCCAGCTTAATGTTCGGCCGAGAGTTACGCCTCCCTTGTGACCTGGCTTTTGGAAGCCCTCCGGAAGCGAAACAGCCAGCGACCGAGTATGTGGAGAACTTGGTGGACCATCTCCACGACATGCACGAGATGGCTCACCAGAACATCCAGAAGGCAAGCGACCGCATGAAGACAAGGTATGACAGGCAAGCCAACAGCCAAGGGTTCCAGCAAGGTGACCTGGTCTGGTTTTACCGCCCTACCCAGACCAAGGTATGCTGCCAATAGCTCCAACAGCCATGGCAAGGACCGTACCGGGTGGTGAAGAGGATTAACGACGTGGTGTACCGCATCCAGAAGGTTCCCGAGGTATGATGTTGGTGGTACACCTGGATCGCCTGGCACGCTACGATTGTACTGTTCGCGACGACCAGCTTTGAGGAGGGAGCAGTGTCACCCGAACGTCGGAACTCCCTATAGAACCGGTCGGCAGTAGCGCCAGGGGGGAAGCATTGAGACTACGCCTACCCATTTGTCTCGTGTCACTAACTGAAGGGTTAATAAGGGGAGCGGCGCGAGCTCTGTAACGTCTCTTTCGCCTCCAACCAGACGTCTCGAAACCTCTGGATAACTGTGCGCGCCGCGAACCTTCCGGAAACGGTGATCTTCCCTATATAAGGCCTGTAGTTTGCGAGTCAGTTCTGTTCTTCGCGAGCAGCCGTGAGGAGCACCCTGTGAGGGAACGGACTGGAGGACTGTGTACATGCATCGGAGGAGTGTAGGTATTTGCGAGTGCAGAGTGGAATTGTGACGGACGAACTGGTGCATTGTAATTGTGTGCGTAATGTAATTCTGCGTAATCGGCAGGTGTTCCAACTGTAATTCGGTGGAAATAAAGAACATTTTGAGTCTGTGCAATTGGACTTTTAATTTCACGAACCCAGAAGGTCAAAGTATTAAGTATGCCATGAAAAATTTTCCAAGTGCAATGTATATTTCATTTTTTAAAGTATTGTTATCTCCATGGCACTATTACAGTCATAGTTAAATAGAGATGTGTTACATCAAAGTTAGCAAAACTGTTATATGTGAATGATGATGCAAAGGATTCTCCACAGCCAGAAGTTCTAGATTGAGCAGTTGCACAACGCAGCGGAAAGCCGACAGCTCCTCATTCTCAGGATTTATTTGTGGTACAACATTCTGTGGAAATGAAGGGGCATCTGTAGCCGCAAATTTGATGTACTTTGATGTACTTTAAATGGCAGAAATAGAGGTAGGGAAGACCGCTACTGATCAACTCTATTCTCCAATTTGGCTACTCTGGTACTGTCTTCGCCACAAGAGGTACTGAAGAATGTGGTTGCCATTTTTAGTAGTTCAAACAAAGGCAGAGCCTAATTGTATATGGTGAGTGGCGTCCCATACGTCATACATAAGGATTGAGTTTTTGATAAGTATCCTTTGACATGTTAGAGATCGCAAGGATCCTGTCAATAGCCACTTTTAAAGGAGTATTTGGTTTGGTATAACTAACATCAGAACATTCCTCAACTATTTTATTATAACTGTTTTATCTAACACACTTCCACCCCTACTTCGTAGAGAAAGTGGAAACATTATTGCAGTGATATTATTTTCGTTTTCTTTCTTACGTGTATATCTTCAATATTTTACCCATGACTACCTTTTTATTCGATTGAATTGTGGGCCAATTTTACACATACGATCAATTTCAAATATTATATATATATATATATATATACTTACGTTGTGAACAAAAGCTATCCTTCAATGTGATATTTACCAAACAAAAAAAATATACTTCACATTATTGTTATCTGTACAAAATTTGAAGATCAGCGTAGACAAAACGGCACCTCGAAAAGTCTTTCTGCAGCATTGAATGATGCATCTCTCATTTATAGTTTTATTAACTTTTTAAAGTGTTGTAATCTTTACCATTGTACTTAACTGATTTTTAAAATTTCTAAGTATTCTTGTATTCTGTGTACATTTTGTTCTGCTCAAAATGTGTTTTGCTATGTCATTTATTAACTAATTAATTCACAATGTTAATGGTCACGATTAAACCTTAAAAGTTAAAGCGACCTTAAATAAAGCTTTACTAAAAACAAAATACTAGTTAGAGGAGAATGCAACATTTAATTGAAACCCTGAATATGACGCTCTTATCGGAAACAAACATTTTGATATTCAATGAACACACGAAATGTATTATTACTAACACCTGTACGTAGGCACGCGCGCATCTTAGTGGTGTTTGTGTGTGCTTTGGGGGGCTGGAGAGTCTTAAACGGTTTCAAATTTGTTCATATATATTATAGTAAATGCATGAGTTAAGGTAATGAAGTCAAAGCAGCCTGATTAATAGCTGGCTTTGTCTATTAAATTCATTTATCGTCTACAAGTAAGAATTAGCTGTTGAAGGGACGTCAATTTAAAATCCATAAATAACAAAAAAGATCACAGAGTGCAACAGAAATATGAAAGGGACGCAAATGTCGCACTAGCTCATTTTATAATCGTAGCTTAAGTAGAACACAAGCAACCTTATTTCCTACTTGCCTCTCTCAGTGCTTCAAAGGACCCGAACAAAGTGTACAGTGGTAATATATAAATGGTTCCTCAGGTTGCCACTTTTGAACATGACTTCCCAACTAACTCATCCAGCTTTAAACGCAATATGTTGATATTAACCCATTTCTGTCACGGAGAAACGCTTATTCTGTTTATACAGAACAGTAGCGGACACATCAACTGCCATATGCCCCACCGATTCTGTTCGTGTATGTTACCCGCAAATGAATGTTGCTAGGTTGCTTATCTATGCAATAGTGGGGGAAGAGAAAAAGAATTGAAAGGATTGCATAATGAACTATTATTAAGATAGGCAGTGAAAGTAGACAAGGTAAATAAGAGAGGCAACAATAAGTATTAGTGTAAGTAGCACTTTGTGTTAAATACCCAGATGGGTAAACCATGATGCACTGCCATTTTTCTCACTATTACAGTATGGCCAGTTTGCTTAAATGGTGTTGGTATTTTTAAAGAAAGCATGCTTTCATTTTGGCAACCTCCAGCCATTGTGTTACGCTCGTCCTATTGCTAAGTCGTCTATTGGCAATTTTAACCATAGTATAAATGTATAAAGCTTAATCCAGATTGATCTGTGAATATTGTTGTGTATATAGATTTTGAATATAAGTATTGAAGAAAGCATCACTTCTCAGCTTTTTTGAGTTTGCAAAATTCGTATACACCTGTCTAATGAAAATAATATCAAAAGTAATACTCCATTTATGAGAGTTTTATTAACATTTTACAAACTGTCTAGAATGACACTGTGGAAAGTATTGAGGATGACATAAAAAATTTTAGAAGTGAAATGCATACTTCGTTTGCTAAGGTATTGTTATCTCAATGACGCTATTACAGTCACAGTTCAATAGAGATGAGTTACATAAAAGTTACCAAAAGTGTTTTATCTGAATGGTGATGCAAAGGATTCTCCCCAGCCAGAAGTTCCAGATTGAGCATTTGCACAACGTTGCGGAAAGCCGACAGCTCCTCATTTCTCAGGATTTGTTTGTGGTAGAAGATTCTGTTGAATTGAAGCTGTATCTGTAGCCGCAACGGTAGCACTTTATGCACTTTAAATGGCAAAAAATGTGGTAGGGAAGACCGATACTAATCATCACTATTCTCAAATTTGTTATTCTGGTACCGTCTTGGCCACAGTTAAGAAGTACTGAAGAATGTGGTTGCCACTTTAATCGTCCAGACAAAGTCGTCCTGATTGTATATGGTGTGAAGTGACCCAATCAGTACATATGAGGATTGATACTCATAAGCATCCTTTTACACGTTGGGGATGCAAAGAACCTGTCAATAACCATTTTAAAAGAGCAGTTGGTTTGGTATAACAAATATCAGAACATTCTTCAACTCCTTTTATTATAGTTGGGTTCTTTTCGTGCCAGGTATTCATCATTTCATTTACAAAGGCAATAATCTCCACGGATCTTGATAATCATCCGTTTGATCCGAGAGATGATATCCACTAATCTTGTGTCTTTACATCAAAACATCTGCAATACTCAAGATAAGTCTACAACCTTTTTGTACTCATTCTCTTGCAGCCGTTTGTACTCTTGATATGCTAAGTAATCTCTTTGGATAACGCACTCAATAAGAGACAATAGATTTTTTTGATTGACCACTTTAAGTCGCAGTTAAAAAGGAACTTCTTAAAACATTTCTGTAGGTGCTCTTTTCTTGAATCGCAGCTACAGAGAATTTAGAGCAAGACTAGCAGTAACGTTATCATCTAGTATTTATCTTTTATATCCTTCAGCTTACTTTGCTTTGTTGTCGTCGACACACCAGTCTTAAGACTACAGCCTTCCCCTTTCTCTTCTTCTGCTCCCGAAGTCCAAACGGTGGAAAGAATTTCATCATGTATATGGAATGTTGAAACAAGCTCATACAGCATTGCAGGTCACAACACCAGAACGACCACTAGCTGTACCACCAGTATTAAGTCATCTAGGGTTATTCCTTCATCAAATATTAGCAGATCAGATGATCGTGTATTCGTAATTTCAAGAAGAGGCTCTAGTACAACTACAAGAAGACCTTTCCTGAGTTTCAGCATCACATTAGCACATTTTCTTTTTCACTTTGTTAATAAACTATCTGTATTCCACTGTTTACAAGGATGATATATATATCACAGAACGAAACAAAAGACAAAGAGAAATTTATTATTCACTGATTTCTCTTTGTATATAATCCTTGATTTCACTAATAAATAACGTTAACACCACTTTTAAAATATCTTAAGAATTTTCATTTACAGCTCTGTGATGAAAGTTATTCAAATATGACATATTTGTTATAAAGTTTCAAAAGTAGCCCAAGATATCCATATTTTAAGAAACGGGATTGAAATATGATGACATAAATGTAAAAAAAGAGGCTGACGACAGTTTTAAAAAAAAAATTTAAACTGAAAAACGATAGAGCTTTAGTTCATCTGAAATGGTGAGTCGTTTTAGTGCTCAAAGAACAATCATACTCCATTCAGTAGTCCTTAAAACACCCACAAACATACGCACACATGCCACATTTATTTTCTCTCTTTATAATATTAGCGTAGTCGCCAAACAATAATATAACGTCTTAAATTCAGCCCTTATGTTACTCATGAGAGAACTACGATTAGGAATATTTTACTGTATAATTAAAGCTTGTATTTGGTAAATGAATACCCTAACTACGTCAGCTGTTTTGTTTTGTTACTGCAGTGATAGCTTGCGTTCCAACACATCTGTTCTTTTCACCATCCTGCTTTCATTTCCATCTATTCTACGCTTTGCTTAGAAAATCTATATAATTTAATTATCTATCCAAATCTTAGCCTACACACGCTAACGATACATTCTTCCACAGTGGCTAGTGTGGTATAACGATTAAAGTTTCATCTATGAACCTTATAGTGGTAACAACGAAGCCTGGGAGTTAAGTACTTACAGCATAGTAAGTCGCTACTACAAATGTGTATCTCATTATATATGAGAACCCCTAGTTTTTTTTTACCGGGAAACATACTAGTCAGTTGGAGAATTTAATGTCATGACGGCACGTTGGCCACGGTGGCTCAATGGTTAAGAGCAACCGGACAGAGACCGGGAGACGGTGGTTCAAATCCCGGACGTGACATTGAACTTTTCAGTCTGACTCTACCTATCCACTATTTAATTCCTTTGCCGATATTTCATTTAGTGGGCTTGACTCTGCCACTCCTGCTAGTGAGACCTTCCGCACACTGAACAACTATTCCAATTTAGTAAATATCTGTTGCGTCTTCTTTATGTTTGTTACCGCCAACTTTATGTTGGGCTATTTCTTCTTAGAGACTTACACTCTACTTATTAATCTTAGTGTGTTGAGTTGGTCATTGGGGGTTACTGAATGTCAGTACTTTTTATGTTGGACTACTCTGAAGAAAAACACTTCGTACTACTATAGATGGCTGTAACAGTAATATATACTCATACTGAAAATAAAAGGTACAGCATTCTGTATAAATAAAAAGGTGGGCATGTCCCAAAGCAAACCGAAATATTTCTTGTTTTGAAGAGTTGTGAATCGACTTTATATGTCAAGATTAACTTATTTGTCTACTCAGAAGAGCTTTATAGCGGAATCACCAATGCGGTAGTCTTACATACGAGTCATTGGGTTCATATACAGTGTACTGTGCCTAATGGTAGAACTTTTGTTATGATTTTGCTCATTTGCCCGGTAATTACGAATTGCACATTCAATACCAGATCCAGGGTTCCTGTACTTTTAAATGTGATGGATTACACTCAAACATGGAATACACAAAAATATATCTTATTTTTAAATCTAAGCGGTATTACCGTCCGCACCATGAATGAGAGGTTAGACCGCTTGGCTCTCACAAAGGCGGCCCGGTATCCATCCCGGCGTCCGCAAAGTGCGTTTTGTGGTGTACAACATGGCGCTTGCCGGGTTTTCTCCGGGTCCTCCGGTTTCCCCCGCCAGCATTCCACTTGTTGCTACATCATCTTTCCTTCACGTTATCTGTCTTGTACTTTCATTTCCGGTGTTGAGATGATCCTTCATCCAGGAATCTCTCTGATCAAGAAACCTCTCATCCTCAACCCATTGCCTACGGGTCTCGAGGTTGCGCGGCTCAGAGGGCCCTATAATCCACTTAAGGAAACACAGGAATTCATTCATTCATTCATTCATTCATTCATTGGCGTGGCATCACACTTATTCTGCGTGTTTCTGGAAACAGCAGTGACACCATTACCGGAAGTCAAACTTTTGCAAATCTTGATGTAATAAAACCACAGATTATCAACTTAAACATCTCACAAATGTACGCCACTAAGGCTATCAGCCACACACTCAGTCACTTATCTATATTAAAGACACAAAACCCCCGCGGTGCGACAAGTTACTGAAGCGATGTTAAACAGCAGTAAAAGACTGTGGTGTTACATACACGTAACTTTCTCGAACAGTTCTATAAACGAATATTCTTACAAAACCCCATTCTTCTATATGTTTTGTCTTAATCGTGCTAAATATTTGTAGAAATGTTATTATTACATAATTTCTTACAGTCAAACGTTGTAGTAGTCGGTCACTCCATGGTCCATGGACATTTCTCCTTGCATGGCCAGAAGGAGGTGGGGGAAATTGATGCGTACACTCATTTGATTTTCTCTACTCACTCTTGAAAATATTTTATAGGTACCGCATACGCTTCTACTTACTCCATGTAAAATGAGATAACGTTTTATAAAAATTATTTTATTACAATGTTCTTATGCGTACAATAAAAATAGCAGAACATGGTAGATGTAAGTGATAATAAAATATTTGAAGAGCTGGTTGCTGTGTGATGGTTTCTACATCACATTCTGTCTATATGGACAGGAAATAAAGAAAGAGTAACGACTTTCCATTTAATAAATATATATTTGAAGATTCAATCCATAAATCTCGGAAGGTATATCTCGAAAATAGTGCTCTCCCCAAAAGATTCATTTGATATAAATGGCGGGCGTTAACGTCATCTACATTTGTTGGCATATAGACCATATATATAATCATGTGGTAGCCTCAGATTTTCTCTTTTTTAGGAAGGTCTTATTATGAAAACAAATGTAGATGTCGTTAATTTATATCAAATAAACCTTTTGTGGAGATCACCAATTTTGACTTATATATATTAAACATTAGGCAATTTTATCAAATTCGTGTGTCTTTTTATAAAATAAAAGATTACAAATAGTTTTCATTTAAAGATATTTTGTGTTGGAAGGCTTTACAGCATCTTCATGCCGCATGCTTAGAAGATGCTAAACTTTAATTCCATTTGGGAACTTAACCAAATTTTCGTCTTTGAAATATGCGTCTCTCACACAAACACTTATATTTACATGTTGGCAACCTCCAGGCATGGTGTTACGCCCGTCCCATTACTGCCTCGTCTATTTACAACTTTAACCATAGTATAAATGTATAAAATTTAGTCAAGATTGATCAGTGAATATTGATGTGTGTTTAGATTTTGAATATAAATATTGAAGAAAGCGTGACTTCTATTTTTTTTTTTTTTTTTTTTTTTTTTTTTTTTTTTAGTTTTCAGAATTCGTATATAGCTGTTTTATCAAAATAATATCAAAAGGAATACGCGATATGCGAGTTTTATAAACATTAAACAAATTGCCTAGAGTAACACTCTGGATATTATTAAGTATAACATGAAAAATTGTATAAGTGAGATGCATACTTCAATTGTTAAAGTATTGTTATCTCCAGTGCACTATTACAGTCGCACTTAAATAGAGATGTGTTTCATAAAAGTTACCAAAAGTGTTATATGTGAATGGTGATGCATAGGATTCTCCCCAGCCAGAAGTTCTAGATTGAGCAGTTGCACAACGCAGCGGAAAGGCGACAGCTCCTCATTCTCAGGATTTGTTTGTGGTACAAGATTCTGTGGAATAGAAGCTGTGTCTGTAGCCGCAACGGTATCACTTTATGAACCTTAGGTTGGCAGAAAAGGTGGTAGGGAAGACCGATACTGATCATCACTATTCTCCAATTTGCTTACTCTGGTACTCTCTTCGCCACAATTAAGAAGTACTGAAGAATGTGGCTGCCATTTTTAATCGTCAAGACAAAGGCAGAGCCTGACTGTATATGGTGTGAAGCGTCACATACAGTATATATGAGGATTGATTCTTTGATGAGCAACCTTTGACATGTTAGAGATACAATGATCCTGTCAATAGCTATTTTCAAGCAGCGTTTGCTTTGCTATAACTAACATCAGAACATTCTTCAACTCTTTTATTACAGTTGCGTTGTTTGCATGACAGGATTTGATCATTTCATTTACAAAGGCAATAAACTCCACGGATCTTTGGCAATCATCCGCATTATCCGAGATCTGATATCCTTCAAAAGATCTGCAGAGCTCAAGATTAGTCTACAACCGTTTTGTACTCATTTTCCAGCAGCCGTTTAAACTCTTAATAAATGCTACAGCAATCCCTTTGGATAACGCACACAGCAAGAGGCAGCAGTCATTATTTTTGACCATATCTGGTCATCACTACAAAAAGAACTTCTTAAAACATTTCTATAGGTGTATCATTTTATGGATGACAGTTACAGAGAATTTAGAACAAGACATGCATAAACTTTATCATCTAGTGTATCTCTTTTATATACTACAAATTCCTTTGCTTGGTTGTCATCTCCACAACAGTCTTAGGATTACAGACCTTCCCCTTTGTTTTCTTCTGGTCCTGAAGTCCATGCAGTGGAAAGAATTTCATCAAGTATATAGAATGCAGAAACACATCCATGCAGCATTGTAGGTCACAACACTAGGACTACCACTAGCTATACCACCAGTAGTATATCATCTAGGGTGGTTCCTTCACCTAATATTAGCAGAAGAGCTGATAGTGTATTCGGAAGTTCAAGACCAGGCACTAGTACTACACCAAGAAGACTTTTGCTGCGTTCCAACATCACTTCAACACATACTCTTTTTCAGTTTCTTGATAAACTCTCTATATTAAACTTTTTACAAAGATGATATATATATATATATATATATATATATATATATATATATATATATATATATCACAGAATAAAACAAAAGAAAATGTGTTTTCTTTGTAACTATATCAGTTTAACACAAAAGATATAGAGCTTGGTTTCACTAATAAATAACCTTAACATTTCTTTTCAAATATCTTAAGACTTCTCAGTTACAACTCTGTGCTGAAAGTTAATAAAATATTCCCTGTTTGTTATAAAGTTTCAAAAGTAGTCCAAGATATCATATTTAACGAATTGGGATTGAAATATGATGAAATAAATGTGAAAAAGAGCCTAAACCCAGTTTTTAAAAAAATTTAAAAATTATAAAATATAGAGCTTATGTTTATCTGAAATGGTGAGTCGTTTAAGAGCTCAAAGAACTATCATTCTCGATTCAGTTGTTCTTAAAACACACTCAAACATACACACACGTGCCGCACTTATTTTCTCTCTTTATATTATTGGTGTAGTCGCCAAACAATAATATAAAGTGTTAAATTCAGCCCTTATGTTATCCATGCGAGAACTACGATTAGGAATATTATACTGTACAATTAAAGCTTGTACTTGGTAAATGAAAACCTCAACTACATCAGCTGTTTTGCTTTGTTACTACAGTGATAGATTGCGTTCCAACATACCTGCTCTTTTCACCACCCTGCTTTCATTTCCATCTATTCCAAGCTTTGCGTAGAAAATCTATATAATTTAATTATCTATCCAAATCTTAGCCTACACACACTAACGATATATTCTTCCACAGTGGCTAGTGTGGAAGAACGATTAAAGTTTCGTCAATGAACCTTATAGTAGTAACTATGAAGTCTGGAAGTTAAGGACTTCCACCATAGTAAGTCGCCACTACAAATGTGTATCTCATTATATATGAGAACCCCTAATTTTTTACAGGGAAACATACGAGTCAGTGGGAGAATTTAATGTCATGACGGCACGTTGGCCACGGAAGCTCAATGGCTATGAGCAACCGGACGTAGACCGGGAGATTGTGGCTCAAATCCCGGACGTAACATTGAACTTTTCAGTCTGACTCTACCTATCCATAATTGAATTCCTTATCCGATATTTCATTTAGAGAGCTCTTTTCTTCCACTCCTGCTAGAGAGGTCTTCCGTACACTGAACAGCTATTCCATTTAGTAAATTTCGATTGTGTCTTTTAGTAAATTTCGATTGCGTCGTCTTTATGTTTGTTATCGCCAACTTTACTTTGGGCTATTCCTTCTTAGGGACTTGCACCCTACTTATTAATCTTAGTGTGTTAAGTTGGTCATTCGGGGTTACTGAATGTCAGTATTTTTTATTTTGGACTACTTCGTACTACTACAGATGGCTGTAACAGTAATATATACTCATACTTAAAATAGAAGTCTTGACACATCACTGATAATTTTTGGTTTAATTTATGAGCCCTTACTGTGATTGTTATTACATATTACAATGATATGAACTGTTTTAACCTCCTTTGTTTATCCTCGTGATAAAATCACCGCTTATATAAATTATTATTTCACAGGGGTATATGCAATGAGGGAATGTCAACAAATTATAAGTCATCCATGAATAAAAGCCATTTTATAAAATATCCATTCTGGGGCCAGTAACTTGGTACCTAATTTTTTTAAACATAATATATTTGGCTAGCTATGAAGCAATAATTATTGTTTTCTGTAAAAAACAACAGGTTGTAGCGAACTTACATTTCTTCTTGGCACTTCATAATCAAATGCCACATTTCAGTCACAGCATTCTCCCCTTGATTGAAAAACGTAATTAAACAAATATAAATGGCTTCATTTAAATACCACAGGATACAGGATGGAGAGGTTTTAACCTTTCTTTACATGTGCAATTCGCAGCAAATATATTTATGTACTGCATTTTTCACATCTATAGTAAGTACGGAAAGAATTATAAGTAATACCTCAACTTGAATAGAGATAGGACACACACTGCCTAAGCCGCAATATAATTAGCAAATGGTATTCATTAAGGCATATTGTAGGACAAAACCATTATGGTATTGTACTTGTAGTTAGCTACATCACATGTGTGAACAGCGTTTGCAAAAATGGTTTGGACATCGATTCAAATTGTATAACCTAAAAAAGATTATTCTATTTACAGTTTGCCTTACAGTTTGTTACTTTCCTCTGGTAATGCTTTAACGAAAAGCATTAGCAAAGTCGAATGCTCCCTACTTCAGCATGTTTCTGAACTTTTATACCTAACCACCTACACATATAGTATGGCGTGTACTTTCCGATATAGGTTTAACATGATTTGTTTATTACAATTATGTTCGTTAAAACATGTTGCAATGTGCTCGCATAAAATATTGCATTGCTTGCAATTAAAAAGAATTCATGAGGCGCTAACGGCAGCATTAAGGATGGAGGCGGCCAAGGTAACAGCTATCCCGACGTCGATAACGAGGAGATTCCGCTACACCGGAGACAGAAGACCAGCCGAGGGATGCCGGCGAACACCTAGTGGCCTGTGTTGGGGGTTTGGACAGCCCGGACACCTGCAGAGAGACTGTCCACACCAGGAAGAGCAGCCGGAAAACGAGTAAGGGCCGTCGTGGAGAGGAACACGTCTGTGCGATCACCACCATCCCCTCGAGTGACATTGCGCGCTGTCAGCCGGCGTATGGATGACCGCCTCATCGCGGACGGTTGGGTGAGTGGAAAGCGTGCCGCGTGCTGGTGGACACTGGTGCAGCTGTGACCATCATCAGACCTGACGTGGCGAAGGTTTTGCCGACAAGGAAGCCGAGCCGACCATACCAGCTTGTCACGGCATCGGGCGACACCTTGCCTGTGGAGGTTGACCTTGGAACGGAGTGTCTTACGTCTTTGGATGTTCGTCGCGAAGGTGGCTGAGGAGGTGATTCTGGGACTGGATGCCCTCAGGAGCCACGAGGCGACGGTCCACGTCGGCAGGTAGGTCCTGCGGCTCAACGGAGAAGAGGTTATACTCCGTCAACCCAAAGAGACGCGGACGCAGACTTGGGGCCACTCTTGAGGGAAGTGGAGGCAGGGACAAGACCAACCTGGGAGGTCATCGCGCCAAGGGGCGCCACCTACAAGTCGTACTGGGCCCAATGGGACTCCCTGAAGACCAGAGAGGGCATGCTTTTCCGGGTATGGGAGTCACCCGTTGGGAAGGCGCAGAGAGAACTGCGGTACTTCCCCGGAGTAAAGTCCTGGAAGTCTTGGAGGAAGTGCACGCCGGTACTTCAGGAGGACACCTGGGAGCGAACCGAACGATTCACAAACTACGGCAGCGCTACTACCGGCTGAGACTCCGAGCAAATGCTGGTGGTACACCTGGATCGTCTAGCCCGCTACAATGGTGCTGTTCGGGACGACGAGCTTTGAGGAGGGAGCAGTGTCACCCAATTAGGGAAAGGGATGACCGGCGACCGCTGGAAGGAACCCGAGGCAGCTGGGCCACACCCACTCATCAGTCTCTGTCACTAACTGAGGGGGAAGATTAGAGGAAATGTCACTTGCGCTGGCGGCCCCTTCCCTCTCTTCCACGGCCATCTGGAACCTTCGCTTGGAAACTAGAGAAGTCGAGAAAACGGGGATATTCCTATAAAGAGGGGCTGCAGTGAGCGAAGTGAGTCAGTCAGTGTTTGACGTGCTAGTGAAGTAGCGCCGTCTTAGTGGAAGAGAAGATTGTGCAACGGGAGAATTTACGTAATTGTGTACGTGCATCGGGACGGTAACGGACGAACTGGTGAATCGTAATTGTGTGCATTACGTAATTTTGTGTAATTGGCAAGTGTTTAACTGTAAGTCGGTGGAAATAAAGAACATTTTTGAGTGGTGAAATTGGACTTTTCATTTCACGAACCCACAAAGTCACAATAAGTACAAGTGTAGGTAGCGCTTTGTGCTAAATAGCCAGACTAATCGGGTAAACAATTATAACCTCTCAGTTTTCTTCCTTTCACAGTATCGATAGTTTTCTTAAACAGTGTTAGTATTTTAAGCGAAAACATGCAGTTTAACCATCAGTATAAACGTACAAGGTTCAATCAAGTTTGGTCAATGAATATTGATGTATATTAACAGTTTGAACAAAAGTGCAGTACTGAACAAAAGTATGGCTTATCAATGTTGTTAAGTTTATAGAATCCGAATATACCCGCTTGTTTGCCCACCACGGTAGCGTACATGGTGGCATGTCTGCCTCACGTTCAAGAGGTCCCGAGTTGGAATCCCGGTCAGGGTAAGTTTCCGGGGTTTTCCCTTGCTCTGAAAGAGGTATTACAGGTAACTCTAAGCTCCGTGGAACCCGAACGCATTGAGCATCATTTCATTAATCATACGATATGACGTAAATTAAAAAAAAACAAAAAAAAAACATTTATTAAAATAATATCAAAAGTAACACACGATGTATGAGAGTTTTATAACTATAATACAAACTGCCTAGAGTAACACTGTGGATAGTATTGTCACCCGAACGTCGGAACTCCCTATAGAACCGGCCGTCAGTAGGGCCACGGGGGTAGCATTCAGACTACACCTACCCATTTGTCTCGTGTCACTAAATGAAGGGATAATTAGGGGAGCGGCGCGAGCCCTGTACCGTCTCTTTAACCTCCCAGCAGACATCTCGAAACCTCTGGATAATTGTGCGCGCCACGAAACTTCCGGAAACGGCGATCTTCCCTATATAAGGCCTTTAGTTGGCGAGTCAGTTCAGTTCTTGGCGAGCAGCCGTGAGGAGCCCCCAGTGTGGGAACGGACTGGAAGACTGTGTACATGCATCGGAGGAGTGTACGTAACTGCGAGTGCAGAGTGAAATTGTTACGGACGACCTGGTGAATTGTAATCGTGTGCGCTACGTAATTCTGTGTAATCTGCAAGTGTTCCAACTGTAATTCGGTGGAAGTAAAGAACATTTTGAGTCTGTGCAATTGCACTTTTAATTTCACGAACCTACAAAGTCACAACTGGCCTCAGGAAGTGGGATAACGGCCATGGAATCGGCATTGGGCAGGATTATGGAGAAGATGAACGGATTAACAGCGAAGACGGAGGCGGCAAATAACATCCTGGCCGCGAAGCTGGAGACTACAAACAACAAATTGGCAGCGGAACTGAAGCAAATAAAAAGCGAATTGACCACGGAAATTAAAGCGACAAACGAGGTCCTCGCCGCAAAATTTGAGGAGCAGTTGGCCGACGTCACGGAGCTCGGTGAGCGCATCGAAAACCTGACGAGCCGCATTAACGACTTGGAAGGAAATGGCCGAAAGCAGCGTCAAGTGCCTGAACGCCATTGTGGAGGACGTCGTCGGCAGGGGTTCAAAGGATTTATAAGTCGACGGCGCGAACACTTTCGAAGTCTTCCGCCGCCAATTCCACGCAGTGGAAAGGCACAACAAGTCGTCACCAGAGGAAAAGGCCACACAGTTAATAGCCAGCCTCCAGAGACGGTCCGCGGAAGTCCTGAACGCGGTACAGACAACGGCGGCGTCCAAGGACATTGGGAGGCCCTGGAGAATCGTTTTGGAAACCACCGCTTAGCCGCAGCGTACCGCAGCCAGCCAAAGGCAAGGTCATAGCAGCCAGGGGAGACGCTGCAGGAGTTCGCCCTGGCAATTGAACAACTGGCTAGCAAGGCCCTAGTCAACCTCCCTTGAGGGTTCGTATCCCGGGAAGCTGCCTACACATTCGTTGACGGGGTATGGGACACGGAAATTCGTCAGCGTCTAATGCTCGGCGATTATAAAACAATCCACGAGGTGCTAACGGCAGCATTAAGGATGGAGGCGGCCAAGGTAACAGCGATCCCGACGTCGAGAACGAGGGGTGTCAACTACACCGGAAAGAGAAGACCAGTCGAGGGATGCCGGCGAACACCTAGTGACCTGTGTTGGGGGAGTGGACAACCCGGACACCTGCAGAGAGACTGTCCACACCAGGAAAGGCAGCCGGAAAACGAGTAAGGGCCGTCGTGGAGAGGAACACGTCGGCGGCACCACCACCATCCCCTCGAGTGACATTGCGCGCCGTCTGCCGGTGTATAGATGACCGCCTCATCACGGACGGTTGGGTGAGAGGAAAGCCGCGCCGCGTGCTGGTGGACACTGGGGCAGCCGTGACCATCATAATACCTGACGTGGCGAAGGGTTTGCCGAAAAGGAAGCCGAGCCGACCATAACAGCTTGTCACGGTATCGGGCGACACCTTGCCTGTGGAGAAGGAGACCCTGTTGAAGTTGACCTTGGGACGGAGTGCCGTACGTCCTTGGGTATTCGACGCGAAGGTGGCTGAGGAGGTGATATTGGGACTGCATGCCCTTAGGAGCCACGAGGCGACGGTCGACGTCGGCAGGAAGGTCCTGCGTCAACAGAAAGAGCGCCTTCGAATCTGCAGGGTCATCGTGAACGAAGACGTGGTTGTCCCCGCGAGGAGCGAGGTGGTGGTGACGGCGCGACCTGAAGGCCAGAGTACCAGGAACATCATGCTGGACCAGACGACGCCTGTTCACGGATTATGTGTAGCCAGCGTACTGCTGCCGTGCCCATAGGAGGTACCAGTGAGACTGCTAAATCCAACGGACACCGATCACGACGTCCAGTCTGGGTCGGAGTTGGGAACGTGCGAGCCCGTGGTAAGCGTGACAGCAATCGACAAAACACAGGAGCCGGTGCCGACGCAACACCTGGGGCACCGGCTAGAAGGCTTACCGGAGAGGGCGGCCGACCACCTGACCGCAGAAAAACTGGAGCAAGTTCGACAACAACTTAGGTGATACCAGCGCGTCTTCAGCCAAGGCGACAGTGACTACGGCCGCACGGACAGAGTGCTTCACCGCATCGACAACGAGGACGCCCGACATATTCGGCAACCACCTAGACGCGTTTTGCTGGCGAAGCAAGGGGCGGTACGAGACATGCTGGAGTACATGAGATCCAGGGAGTGATTGAAGAGTTTGACAGTCCTTGGTGTTCCCCTGTAGTCTTGGTGACAAAGAAGAACGTCAAGCTACGCTTCTGCGTAGACTACAGGAAGTTGAACGCTGTCACCCGGAAGGAATGTTTCCCCTTACCCCGGATTGATGACACCCTGGACACGCTAGCTGGTGCACAGTGGTTCTCGAACCTGGACCTGAGGTCGGGCTACTGGCAGGTAGCTCTAGATCCGAGAGACAAGTAGAAGACCGCATTCTCGACAGGCCAAGGGCTCTGGCAGTTCACAGTCAACCCTTTGGACTCTGCAACGAACCAGCTACCTTTTAACGCCTCATGGAGTCAGTGATGACGTGACTGACTTACGACGCCTGCCTGCTATACCTGGACGACATCACTATCGTCGGTAAGATTTTGAAGACCATCTCGAGAATCTGAGTAAAGTGCTTCAGAGATTGCAGGCGACCAACTTGAAGCTGAACGCGAAGAAATGCCAGCACTTCCGCAAGGAACTGACCTACTTGGCCCACATAGTCTCAGCAACTGGCGTGACCACAGACCCGGAGAAGACACAGGCTGTGAGAGATAGGCCTCGCCCAAAGGATAAGAAAGAGTTGCGCAATTTCCTGGGGCTGTGCAGTTATTACCGGCGCTTAATAAAGGGGTTCTCTAACATCGCCAGACCCCTCACCCGCCTGAGAAAGGCACACCGGCCTTATGTTTGGACGGAGGACGCCGAATATGCCTTCTAGCACCTGAAGAAGACCCTATGCAGCGCTCCAATTTTGGGTTTCCCACAACCGGGTGGCGCCTTCATTGTGGACACCGACGCCAGCGCCCATTGCATTGGAGATCCAGGACGACAATGAGCGGGTGATAGCCTACTACAGCAAGACGCTATCCAAGGCAGAGAAGAACTACTGCGTCACCCGGCGAGAGTTACTGGTGGTAGTATAGACCTTGGAGCACTTCCACAAGTACCTGTACGGTCAGCCATTCCACATGAGGAATGACCATTCCGCCCTAACATGGCTATTGTGCTTTAGGAACCTGGAAGACCAGACAGCACGTTGGGTTCAGACGCTGCAGGAGTACGACTTCACCTCTGAACATCGTAGAGGGAGGACCTACGATAACGCCGACGCTATGTCCCGAAGACCAGTCCAGATGAGTGCGGCCAGTGCACAAGAGTGGAAGAGCAGGAGCGTGCCGCAGCAGTCCGAGTAGTTGTGGCAGTGCCTTCGGATGGCTACGATAGCGCAGGCCTGAGGAGGGAGCAGCTGGCGGACGCAGACTTGGGGCCACTCTTGAGGGAAGTGGATGCAGGGACGTGACAAACCTGGAAGGACATCGCACCGAGGAGCGCCACCTACAAGTCGTACTGGGCCCAATGGGACTCGTTTAAGACCAGAGAGGGCGTGCTGTTCCGGGTATGCGTGTCACCTGTTGGGGAAACGCAGAGAGTACTGTTGGTACTTCCCCGGAGTAAGGTCCCGGAAGTCTTGGAGGAACTGCACGCCGGTACTTCAGGAGGACACTGGGAGCAAACCGAACGACTGACAAACTATGGCAGCGCTACTACTGGCTGAGAGCAGATGCTGAGAAATGGTGCCGTCAGTGTCACGTGTACGTGGGAGTTGCGGCCCCCAGACTAGGAGCATGCAGCAGTGCAACTTCGGAGCGCCATTCGAACGGATCGCCGTTGACATTGCTGGACCGTTCCCAGTTTCGGACCGAGGCAACAAGTACCTAATGGTGGTAGTAGACTACTTCACCAAGTGGCCGGAGGTGTATGCCATCCTAAAACAAGAGGCAAAGACAATCACAGACTGCCTCGTGAAGCAAGTGTTCTGCCGATTTGGGGTGCCGGTAGAGCTACACAGTGACTAGGGCACCAACTTTGAGTCCAACCTAATGAAGGAGGCACTACAAAGGCTTGGGTTGAACAAGACGCGCACGACGCCTCTACATCCCCAGTCGGATGGCATGGTCGAAAGATACATCAAGACCTTAGAGGAACACCTGAGGAAGGTCGTGGCCAGCCATCCGCGAGATTGAGACGTCAATGTGCCTCTGTTCTTGCTTGCCTACCGCTCGTCTACACACGAAACAACTGGGATGACGCCAGCCAGCTTAATGTTCGGCCGAGAGTTACGCCTCCCTTGTGACCTGGCTTTTGGAAGCCCTCCGGAAGCGAAACAGCCAGCGACCGAGTATGTGGAGAACTTGGTGGACCATCTCCACGACATGCACGAGACGGCTCGCCAGAACATCCAGAAGGAGAGCGACTGCATGAAGACCAGGTATGACAGGCAAGCCAACAGCCAAGGGTCCCAGCAAGGTGACTTGGTCTGGTTGTACCGTCCTACCCGGACCAAGGGTTGCTGCCCGAAGTAGTCAAAGACTGCATGATTAATAGCTAGCTTTGTCTGTTCAATTCATTTATCGTCTACAAGTAAGAATCAGTTGCTGAAAGGACGCCAATTAAAAATGCATAATCAAAAACAATACCGTGTGCAACAGAAATATGAAAGGGACGCAAATGTCGCACTAGCTCATTTAACTATCGTAGTATAAGTAGGAACACAAGCAGCCTGATTTCCTACTTGCCTCTCTCAGGGCCTGTATAACGATCTCCGGTTAAGGTGTTGGTTAACAGTTAACTTGGAGTTACACGTAGTGGTCGGTATTACGACCTTCGGTTAAGGGCTAACTAAGAGTTATTTCTGAAGGTAAACTAACCCTCACCTCGAGTAGCGGTTAGTGACATAACTTGGAGTTTACCTTCACACACAAAAAAGAAAATGGCGTACGTCCAGGCCAGATTGAATGTTGACAGCGATTCTGAGGATGAAATGTTGGCACAGTATTTATTTAATAGAAGAACAGCTAAAAGAATTAGAATGTGGAACGATAATTTCATATATACATATATGTGACATGCTGAAAATGAAATAAAATAAACCACATGAGTATTAGGTATCTTGACGTAATAGGCTATGGAACGATAATTTCTATTGTCCCATGGTGTCAGTGACTTGTTGCAAGCAATGCAATATTTTATGCTACCATATTTCAACATGCTTTAACGAACATAAGTGTAATAAACAAAGCATGTTTAACCTATACCGGAAAGTACACGCAATACTATATGTGTAGGTGGGTAGGTATAAAAGTTCAGAAACATGCTGAAGTAGTAAAAATTCGATTTTGCTAATAGTGGGTGCAATGTTTAATTTGCGTTTCGTTACAGCATTACCAGAGGAAAGTAACAAGCTGTAAAGCAAACAGTGAATAAAACAAATTTTTTAGGTTATGCAATTTGTATCGATATCCAAATCGTTATTGCAAACGCTGTTCACACATGTAATGTAGCTAATTACATAATGGTTTTTTCCCTCAATGTGCCTTAATGAATACCATTTGCTAACTATATTGCTGTTTATGCTCTGTGTGCGCTGTCTCAATACAAGTTAAAGTATTACTTCTGATTCTTGCCGTACCTACTATAGATTGTGCAAATGCAGTACATAAATATATTTGCTGCGAATTGCACACGTAAAGAAATGTTAATCCCTGCCCATCTTGTATCCTGTGGTATTTAAATGAAGCCATTTATTTGTTCAATTACATTTTTCAATCAAGGACACAATGCTGTAACTGAAATGTGGCATTAGATTATGAAGTGCCAAGAAGAAATGTAAGTTTGCTACAACCTGTTTCCTTAAAAGAAAACCAGTTATTGCTTCATAACTAGCCAAATACATTATGTTTAAAATAATTCAGGTACCAAGTTACTGATCCCAGAATGCATATTTTATAACCTTGCCTTTATTCATGGATGACTCGTAATTTTTGGACCTTCCCTATTTTCATATACCTCAGTGAAATGATAATTTATATAAGAAAAGGTGATTTATTCATGGGGATAAACTACTAACCAAATTATTTTAGCACAAATTATATTTGTGCAACACTATAATCAGAAATAATAAGTTATGTGGCCTTATTTATAAAATATTTTGACCACAAATCTCTTGGGGTTTATAAATTAACAAGGGATTTAATATATTCTCCATTTATCTCACCTAATCTATAATAAAACTAACCGAACGCAACGTATATAACCTATAACACTAACCTAACGCTATGAAAAATAATCTAACGCTATGGAAAATTCGAAACTGTAAACCAACTATGCTAGACCTTATTACGAATAAACTATTAATGAAAATATCACGAAAATATATAGAGAACAGCTAATAAAAAGTTAAAACAAGACGCCTGATGCTACTACATATGTTTTGTAGTCGCGCTAATTCACATTCTAAACTCAAGATAGCGTTGCAAACAAGGTAAAATCCTAGTGGAAAATATTGCCAACCGTTCACATTCCACCATAATGCATAGGGTAATAAACCTACAGGTAAATAGAGTTCGTAATACGAGGCACTGAACCTAACCAATAGTTATTGATAACTGAAAGGTAACAAACTTCCGCTAGTAACCGGAGATCGTAATACAGGCCCTCAGTGCTTCAGAGGACCCTGAAAAATTGTACAGTGGTAATATATAAATGGTTCCTCAGGTTGCTACTTTTGAACACGACTTCCCAAGTAACTCATCCAGCTTTAAACGCAATATGTTGATATTAACCCATTTCTGTCACGGAGGAACGCTTATTCTGTTTATACAGAACAGCAACGGACACATCAACTGCATATGCCCCACCGATCCTGTTCCTGTATGTTACCCGCAAATGAATGTTGCTAGGTTGCTTATTTATGCAATAGTGGGGGAAGAGAAAAAGAATTGAATGAACTGCATAATGAACTATTATTAAGATATACAGTGAAAGTAGAGAAGGCAAATAAGAAAGGCAACAGTAACTATCAGTGTAGGTAGCGCTTTGTGTTAAATAGCCAGATGGGTAAACCATGATTCACTTCCACTTTTCTCAGTATTACAGTATCGCCAGGTTTCCTAAATAGTGTTGCTATTTTTAACAAAAGCATGCTCTCATGTTGGCAACCTCCAGCCATGGTGTTATGCTCGTCCTATTGCTACGTCGTCTATTTGCAATTTTAACCATAGTATAAATGTATAAAGTTTATTCCACATTGATCTGTGAATATTGATGTGTATTTAGAATTTGAATATAAGTATTGAAAAAAGCATAACTTCCCAACTTTTTTGAGTTTGCATAATTCTTATAAACATTTGTTATCAAAATAATATCAAAAGTAATGCACCATTTATGAGAGTTTTATTAACATTATACAAACTGCCTAGAATAACACTGTGGATAGTATTAAGTATGACATGAAAAATTATATAAGTGAAATGCATACTTAGTTTGCGAAGGTATTGTTATCTCAATGACACTATTACAGTCACAGTTAAAAAAGATGTGTTACATAAAAGTTACCAAAAGTGTTTTATCTGAATGGTGATGCAAAGGATTCTCCCCAGCCAGAAGTTCCAGATTGAGCAGTTGCACAACGCAACGGAAAGCCGACACTTCCTCATTCTCAGGATTTGTTTGTGGTAGAAGATTCTGTTGAATTGAAGCTGTATCTGTAGCCTCAACGGTAGCACTTTCTGCACTTTAAATGGCAGAAAAGGTGGTAGGGAAGACCGATACTGATAATCACTATTCTCAAATTGGCTTACTCTGCTACTGTCTTCGCCACTGTTAAGAAGTACTGAAGAATGTGGTTGCCACTTTAATCGTCCAGACAAAGTCGTCCTCATTGTATATGGTGTGAAGTGTCCCAATCAGTACATATGGGCATTGATACTCTGATAACCATCCTTTTACACGTTTAGATGCAAAGAACCTGTCAATACCCATTTTAAAGGAGCAGTTGGTTTGGTATAACAAATATCAAAACATTCTTCAACTCCTTTTTTATAGTTGGGTCCTTTTCGTGCCAGGTTAAGATCATTTCATTTACAAAGGTAATAATCTCCACGGATCTTTGGTAATCATCCGTATGATCCGAGAGATGATATCCACTAATCTTGTGTCTTTACATCAAAACATCTGCAAAACTCAAGATAAGTCTACAACATTTTTGTACTCATTCTCTTGCAACCGTTTGTACTCTTGATATGCTACAGTAATCTCTTTGTAAAACGCACTGAATAAGAGACAATAGATTTTTTCGATTGACCACTTTTAGTCGCCGCAAAGAGGAACTTCTTAAAACATTTCTGTAGGTGCTTCTTTTCATGAGTCGCGGCTACAGAGAATTTAGAGCAAGACAAGCAGAAACGTTATCACTAGCATTTTTCTTTTCTTTTATCATTCAGCTTACTTTGCTTTGTTGTCATCGACACACCAGTCTTAAGACTACAGCCTTCCCCTTTCTCTGCTTCTGGTCCCGAAGTCCAAACGGGTGAAAGAATTTCATCATGTATATGGAATGTTGAAACAAGCTCATACAGCATTGCAGGTCACAACACCAGAACGACCACTAGCTATACCACCAGTATTAAGTTATCTAGGGTTATTCCTTCATCTAATATTAGCAGATCAGATGATAGTGTATTCGGAAGTTCAAGAAGAGACTCTAGTACTACTCCACGAAGACCTTTCCTGCGTTTTAGCATCACATTAGCACATTTTCTTTTTCACTTTGTTAATAAACTATCTATATTCAACTTTTTACAAAGATGATATATATCACAGAATGAAACAAAAGAAAAAGAGGAATTTATTAGTCACTGATTTCTCTTTGTATATAATCCTTGGTTTCACTAATAAATAACCTTAACAATACTTTTAAAATATCTTAAGACTTCTCATTTACAGCTCTGTGATGAAAGTTATTCAAATGTGCCATATATGTTATAAAGTTTCAAAAGCAGCCCAAGATATCCATATTTAACGAAATGGGATTGAAATATGATGACAGAAATGTGAAAAAAGAGCCCAACCCCAGTTTTTAAAAAATTGTAAAAATGAAAAATGTAGAGCTTGTTTTTATCTGAAATAGGGGGTCGTTTTAGTGTTGAAAAGCTATAATACTCGATTCAGTGGTTCTTGAAACACCCACAAACATACGCACACATGCCACATTTACTTTCTCTCTTTATTTTATTAGTGCTGTTGCCAAACAATAATATAACGTCTTAAATCAAGCCCTTATGTTACTAATGAGAGAACTACGACTAGGATAATTTTACTGTATAATTGAAGCTTGCATTTGGTAAATGAATACCTTAACTACATCAGCTGTTTTGTTTTGTTAGTGCACTGATAGCTTGCGTTCCAACACATCTGCTCTTTTCACCACCCTGCTTTCATTTCCATCTATTCTACGCTTTGCGTTGAAAATCTATATAATTTAATTATCTATCCAAATCTTAGCCTACACACGCTAATGATATATTTTTCCACAGTGGCTAGTGTGGTAGAACGATTAAAGTTTCATCAATGAACCTTATAGTGATAACTACTGTAACTTTGTGGGTTCGTGAAATAATAAAACGAGGTTACGAAACACAAAAACTACACTTTATTCTCCTCGAAATACACTGTTCAACATTACAAAATTGCTAGAACCTCAAAACTGTTTATTTTTCCAACAACTACATTCAGTGTTTGTCGCTACCGGTAACGATTGGTTCCGAAGTTTTCCGAATCTCCACCGGCTTCGGCTTCGGCTTCGCGAGTCTACCGCCAGGGCGACACTGCTCCCTCCTCAAGGCTTGTCGTCCCGAACAATGCCTTCGTAGCGGGCCAGGCGATCCAGGTGTACCACCAACATCTTTCCTCGGGGCACCTTCTGGATGCGGCAGACCACGTCGTTAATCCTCTTCATTACAGGGTACGGTCCTTGCCATGACTGCTGAAGCTTCGGGCAGCGTCCCTTGGTCCGGGTCGGGCGGTACAACCAGACCAGGTCACCTTGCTGGAACCCTTGGCTGTTGACTTGCCTGTCGTATCGGGTGTTCATGCGGTCACTCGCCTTCTGCATGTTCTGGCGAGCCATCTCGTGCATGTCGTGGAGGTGGTCCACCAGGTTCTCCTCATCCCTCAAGAGTGGCCCCAAGTCTGCGTCCGCCAGCTGCTCCCTCCTCAGGCCTGTGCTATCCCAGCCATCCGCAGGCACTGCCGTGACTACTCGAACTGCTGCGGCACGCACTTTCCCCTCCACTCTTGTGCATTGGCCGCACTCTTCTGGACAGGGTCTTCGGGACATAGCGTCCGCGTTACGGTGACTCTTCCCTCTGCGATGTTCCGAAGTGAAGTCGTACTCCTGCTGCTTCTGGACCCCACCTGCTGTCTGTCCTTCCGGTCGCGCCGTCACTATCACTTCGCTCCTCGCGGGGAAAACCACGTCTTCACTCAAGACGACCCTGCCAATTCCAATGCGCTCTTCTGGTTGACGGAGTTTAACCTCTTCTCCGTTGAGCCTCAGGACCTTCCTGCCGACGTTGACCATCGCCTCGTGGCTCCTGAGGTCATCCAGTCCCAGAATCACCTCCTCAGCCACCTTCGCGACCAACACCCACAGACGCACGGCACTCCGTCCCAAGTTCAGCTCCAGTAGGGCCTCCTTCTCCACAGGCATGGTGTCGCCCGATGCTGTCACAAGCTCGTATGGACGGCTCGGCTTCCTCGTCGGCAAACCCTTCGCTACGTCATGTCTGATGATGGTCACGGCCGCCCCGGTGTCCACCAGCACGCGATACGGCTTTCCTCTTACCCAGCCGTCCGCGATGAGGTTGTCATCCATCCGCCGGCTGACGGCGCGGATTGTCACTCGAGGGGATGGTGGTAATGGCGCCGACGTGCCCCTCTCCACGCAGGGCCTTACTCGTTTTCTGGCTGCCCTTCCTGGTGTGGGCAGTCTCTCTGCAGGTGTCCGGGCTGTCCACACCCCCAACACAGGACACTAGGTGTTCGCCGGCGTCCCACAGCTGGTCCTCTGTCTCCGGCGTAGCGGACACTCCTCGTTCTCAACGTCGGGATAGATGCTACGTTGGCCGCCTCCATCCTTAATGCCGCTGTCAGCGCCTCGTGGATGGTTTTATAATCGCCGAGCATTAGGCGCTGACGAATCTCCGTGTCCCGTACCCCGTCGTCAAAGTTGTAGGCGGCTTCCTGGGATACGAACTCCAGTGGCAGGGCAACCAAAGCCTTGCTAGCCAGCTGCTCGATCGCCATGGCGAACTCCTGCAGCGTCTCCCCCGGCTGCTGTGACCTTGCCTTTAGCTGGCTGCGGTATGCAGCGGCTAAGCGGTGGTTCCCGAAGCGATTCTCCAGGGCCTCCCAGATGTCTTTGGGCGCCGCCGTTGTCTGCACCGCGTTTAGGACTTCCGCGGCCCGTCCCTGGAGGCTGGCTATTAACTGTGTGGCCTCCTCCTCCGGTGACCATCTGTTGTGCTTGGCCACTGTGTCGAACTGGCGGCGTAAGACTTCAAACGTTGACGCGCCGTCATACTTGGGAGGTTTGACGCGCGCAGATGTTGTGTCGCGTCCCGGCGCGTCGGCCTTCAAGTCCTTCAGCTTCTTGCCGACGACGTCCTCCACCATGGCGTTCAGGGACTTGACGCTGCTGTCAGCCTTTCCCTCCAGGTTGTTTACGCGGTTCGCGAGGTCTTCGACGTCAATCATGGCGTTCAGGGTCTTGACGTTATTGTCGGCCTTTTCCTCTAGATCATTGAAGCGGTTGGCCAGGTCATCGACGCGCTCGTCCACTTGGCCCATCCGCTTGCCCAGCTCCGTCACGTCATCCCTCACGCCGGCCAACTGTTCCTCAATTTGGTGGCGAGGACCTCGTTCTCCTCCTTCATTTCCGTGGCCAGACTGTCGTTCGCTGCCTTCATTTCTGTGGTCAATTCGGTCTTTATTTCTTTCAACTCTGCGGCCAGGTTGTTATTTGCCGCTTCTGTTTTTGTTGTTAACTCGTTCATCTTTGCGGCCAAGTTGTTATTTGCCGCTTCCGACTTCGCTGTTAATTCGTTCATCTTCTGCAAAAGCATTTACAATGCCGATTCCATGGCCATAATGTTCGGTGATGTAGTTATCCCGCTTCCTGACACCAGTTGTGACGTTGTGGGTTCGTGAAATAATAAAACGAGGTTACGAAACACAAAAAATTCACTTTATTTCCCTAGCAAATACATTCGTCACCATTACAGTTTGCTAGCTAACCTTAAACTGTTTATTTTCCCAACAACTACATTAAACTGTCTGTCGCTACCGGTAACGATTGGTTCCGAAGTTTTCCGAATCTCCACCGGCTTCGGCTTCGGCTTCGGCTTCGCGAGTCTACCGCCAGGGCGACACTACTAAGTCTGGGAGTTAAGTACTTACAGTATAGTAAATCGGCACTACGTGCGTATCTCATTATATATGAGAACCCCTAGATTTTTACTGGGAAGCATACGATTCAGTTGGAGAAATTAATGTCATGACGGCAAGTTGGCCACGGTAGATCAATGGTTAAGAGCAACCGGACGTAGACCGGGAGATGGTGGCTCAAATCCCGGACGTGACATTGAACTTTTCAGTTAGACTCTACCTATCTACAATTTAATTCCTTTGCCGATATTTCATTTAGAGAGCTCGATTCTTCCACTCCTGCTAGGGAGGTCTTCCGCGCAGTGAACTGTTCCATTTTTGTAAATTTCGACTGTGTCTTCTTTATCTTTGTTCTCGCCAACTTTACTTTGGGATATTTCTTCTTAGAGACTTGCACTCTACTTATTAATCTTAGGGCCTGTATTACGATCTCCGGTTACTAGCAGAAGTTTGTTACCCTTCAGTTATCAGTAACCATTGGTTAGGTTCAGTGCCTCGTATTACGAACTCGATGTACCTGTAGGTTTGTTACCCTACGCATTATGGTGGAATGTGAACGGTTGGCAATATTTTCCACGAGGATTTTACCTTGTTGCAACGCTATCTTGTGTTTAGAATGTGAATTAGCGGGAAAACCAAACACATGTAGTAGCATCAGGCGTCTTATTTTAACCTTTTATTAGCTGTTTTCTGTATATTTTCGTGATATTTCCATGAATAGTTCATTCGTAATAAGGTCTAGCATAGTTCGTTTACAGTTTAATTTTTCCATGGCGTTAAATTCTTTTTCATAGCGTTAGATTCTTTTCCATAGCGTTAGGTTAGTGTTATAGGTTATATAGGTTGCGTTGGGTTAGTGTTATTATAGATTAGGTGAGATATATGGAAAATATATGCAATATCTTGTTAATTTATGAACACCAAGAGATTTCCAGTCTTTTTTTTTTTTTTAATAAGGCCACATAACAGTTATTAATTCAGATAATAGTATTGCACAAATATAATTTGGTTAAAATCATTTGGTTAGTAGTTTTCCTCATGAATAAATCACTTTTTATATAAATTATCATTTCACAAAGGTATATGCAAAGAGGGAAGGTCCACAAATTACGAGTCATCCATGAATAAAAGCAAGGTTATAAAATATGCATTCTGGGACCAGTAACTTGATACCTGATTTTTTAAAACATAATATATTTGGCTAGTTATGAAGCAGTAACTATGGTTTTTTGGGCCCTAATGACCTTGCTGTCGACGGGCCCTAAAACACCACACTCACTATGGTTTTTTGTGTGTTAAGGAAACAGGTTGTAGCACACTTACATTTCTTCTTGGCACTCCATAATCAAACGACACATTTCAGTCACAGCATTGTGCCCTGGATTGAAAAACGTAATTGAACAAATAAATGGCTTCATTTAAATACCACAGGGTACAAAATGGGCAGGTTCTAACATTTCTTTACGTGTGCAATTTGCAGCAAAAATATTTATGTACTGCATTTGCACAATCTATAGTAGGTACGGCAAGAATCAGAAGTAATACTTCAACTTGAATTCAGACAGCGCACACACTTCATAAATAACAATATAATTAGCAAATGGTACTCATTAAGGCACATTGTAGGACAAAACCATTATGGTATTGCACATGTAATTATCTGCATTACGTGTGTGAGCAGCGTTTGCAATAACGGTTTGGACATCGATACAAATTGCATAACTTAAAAAAATTGTTTTATTCACTGTTTGCTTTACAGATTGTTACTTTCCTCTGGTAATGCTTTAACAAAACGCAAATTAAACATTGCACCCACTATTAGCAAAATCGAATGTTTACTACTTCAGCATGTTTCCGAACATTTATACCTACCCACCTCCACATAGTATTTCGTGTACTTTCCGGTATAGGTTTAACATGCTTTTTTTATTATATTTATGTTCGTTAAAACATGTTGCAATATGGTCGCATAAAATATTGCATTGCTTGCATCAAGTCACTGACACCATGGGACACTAGAAATTATCATTCCATAACCTATTACGTCAAGATACCTAATACTCATGTGGTTTATTTTATTTCATTTTCAACATGTCACAAATACATGAAATTATCTTTCCGCATTCTAATTCTTTTAGCTCTTCTTCTATTAAATAAATACTGTATCAACACTTTATCCTCAGAATCGCTGTCAACATTCAATGTGGCATGGAGGTACGCCATTTTCTTTTTTGTGTGTGAATGTAAACTCCAAAGTTATCTCACTAACCGCTACTGAAGGTGAGGGTTAGTTTACCTCCAGAAATAACTCTCAGTTAGCCCTTAACCGAAGGTCGTAATACCGACATCTGCGTGTAACTCCAAGTTAACTGGTAACCAACACCTTAACCGGAGATCGTAATACAGGCCTTTGTGTGTTAAGTTGGTCATTGGGGGTTACTGAATTACAGTACTTTTATGTTGGACTACTCTGGTGAAAAGCACTTCGTACTACTACAGATGGCTGTAACAGTAATATATACTCATACTTAAAATATAAGCCTTGACACATCAAATGTCAAGTTTTGGTTTAGTTTATGAGCCTTACTGCGATTGTTATTACATATTACAATGATCTGGACTGTTTTAACCTCCTTGTTTACAAGTCTTATTTGTAAGATACGACATGTGCATGTGTGAACAAAGTTATGTTCACTTTATTTTCATGAAGCTGTAGCAAGGTTGCATGAATAAATAATTTTTTCCCAATTATGTACATAAGTATGAGTGTAGGTAGCGCTTTGTGCTAAATAGCCAGACTTGGGTCCTCTATTACGATCTCCGGTTACTAGCCGAAGTTTGTTACCCTTCAGTTATCAATAACTATTGGTTAGGTTCAGTACCTCGTATTACGAACTCGATTTACCTGTAGGTTTGTTACCCTGTGAATTATGGTGGAATGTGAACGGTTGGCAATATTTTCCACTACGATTCTATCTTGTTTGCAACGCTATAATGTGTAATTAGCTGGAAAATCAAACACATGTAGTAGCACCACGCGTCTTGTTTTAACTTTTTATTAGCTGTTTTCTGCATATTTTCGTGATATTTTCATTAATAGTTCATTCGTAATAATGTCTAGTATAGTTCTGTATAGTTATTATTATAGTTCTTTTATAGTTTAGATTTTTCCATAAGGTTAGGTTAGTGTTATTATAGATTACGTGAGATATAAGGAGAATATATTTATGAAATTTATGAACAGCAAGAGATTAACAGTCAAAAGATTTTTAAAATAAGGCCACATAACTGTTATTAATTCTGATAATAGTATTGCACAAATATAATTTGTCTAAAATCATTTGTTTAGTTGTTTATCCTCATGATAAAATCACCTCTTATATAAATTATCATTTCACAGGGTATATGCAATGAGGGAGTGTCAACAAATTATAAGTCATCCATGAATAAAAGCCATTTTATAAAGTATCCATTCTGGGACCAGTAACTTGGTACCTGATTTTTTAAACATAATATATTTGGCCAGTTACGAAGCAACAACTATTTTTTTCTTTTAAAAAACAGGTTGTAGCAAACTTACATTTCTTCTTGGCACTTCATAATCAAACGCCACATTTGAGTCACAGCATTCTGCCCATGATTATAAAACGTAATTAAACAAATAAATGGCTCCATTTAAATACCACAGGATACAAGATGGGCAGGGATTAACATTTCTTTACATGTGCAATTTGCAGCAAATATATTTATGTACTGCAATTTTAGCATCTATAGTAAGTACGGCAAGAATCATAAGTAATACTTCAACTTGAACTGAGGTAGCACACACACAGCCTAAGCCGCAATATAATTAGCAAATGGTATTCATTAAGGCATATTGTAGGACAAAACCATTATGGTATTGTACCTGTGATTAGCTACATTACATGTGTGAACAGCGTTTACAATAATGGTTTGGACATCGATTCAAATTGCATAACCTAAAAAAAATTGTTCTATTTACTGTTTGCTTTACAGTTTGTTACTTTCCTCTAGTAATGCTTTAACGAAAAGCATTAGCAAAGTCGAATGTTTCCTACTTCAGCATGTTTCTGAACATTTTTACCTACCCACCTACACATACAGTATTGCGTGTACTTTCCGATATAGGTTTAACATGCTTTGTTTATTACACTTATGTTCGTTAAAACATGTTGTAATGTGGTCGCATAAAATATTACATTGCTTGCAACAAGTCACTGACACCATAGGACACTAGAAATTATCATTCCATAACCTATTACGTCAAGATACCTAATACTCATGTGGTTTATTTTATTTCATTTTCAGCATGTCACAAATATATGTATGAAATCTTTCCGCATTCTAATTCTTTTAGCTCTTCTTCTATTAAATAAATACTGTGCCAACATTTCATCCTCAGAATCGCTGTGAACATTCAATCTAGCCTGGAGGTACGCCATTTTCTCTTTTGTGTGTGAAGGTAAACTCCAAGTTATCTCACTAACCAGTACTCGAGGTGAGGGTCAGTTTACCTCCAGAAATGACTCTCAGTTAGCCATTAACCGAAGGTCGTAATACCGACATCCACCAATGGTCGATGTGGTCATGTGTTCGAGAAGCATGAGGTTATGTCAAAGAATCTTAATGATGGAGGTTATGTGATAATAATGGGGGTTCCGGAAATAATTTAGATGGGAATTTCGATATTCATTTGAGATGGGCATGAACACGTTGCTGAGGCAAGTAAAGACATAAGTGAGCTTTATGATTCTTTCTTTGAGATTTGTCTGCCCTCGCATTAACAATAATGTAATCAGCCAGAGGCCCTATTTTTTTTTTTTTTTTTTTTTTTTTTTTACTTTCTTCTTTTTTTCTTCTTATTTTTTTATTTTTCATACCAATAACTCTTGAGTGGGGAAGAGAAATTTAATAAATATTCGAATTCTCTTACCCTTTTAAACTAATACTTCCAATTCCAGTTTATTATTTTTTTGTTTCTTTAACGGAACTTTTAAATTTAATTTTTTTAGGATTTCATTTATTAGCGAAAAGGAGTAGATCTAGGGGTAACAGAAAATTGGTTAGTGTCTTGGGTGTCTCAAAAGAATAAATAATTTATTTTTCACATCAATTACCACTGTAAGGGAGCTCAAATCGGGTTATGTAATCCTCCATGGAACCACTGAGCCCAGAAGTGATCAGCTTCTAGCGTTCTTTTCGCAGGAAATCAAACGATTCCCTCTATAATGCCACATTTCCAGGACTTTTCTGAAATATCCAGTGTAATGTTCCCATTACCAACCAGATCGCACATCTGTGGAGCGACGTGTTTTTAAAACTGAATTCCAGTCGCTGTAATCTCCGAAGACATGGTGGAACCTCCGGCGGGCAATAAAGCCTCTGAGCACCATCCAGATATTATGCACCTGTTTATAACAGGCAAACCTATGTTCCAAGGTATCCATTTGTGAACAAATTTGGCATATGTTTGATAGACTTGATCAGTTTCTTACTCGAGAGAGAGCAGGTCGCCTTAAAAGCGTAGAGATGCTATCCATCGGGAGGTACGGTTACACCACATACGGTGACGCATATTATTGCTTAAAGCACCCTTTGTTCATTCATGGGTAGATTTCATATATATCTACTAATACTCCTGCAACTGTAAGCAGAATCACCATTTTAGATAAATTAGATATATGTACAACACTACAAGTATTTGAAATAAAAGCATTAGATATTGTCCAAAAGAAATGATATGATGATCATTAACAATATTTAACCAAAATTATTCAAAATTTAAGAAGTAAAGTCATGGAAGTGTTAATTAGTGTCAAAAGTGAAATTATAAACTCACATATTCCATACATAACAGAAAATTACGTAAACTAACTGAAAATGATTTGCAGGAACATAAATAAGAAATCGCCTAAAACATAAAAACACGTCTCTCTATGTAGTAAGTACTATTTAAACTACATCACGCTCTTTGTAATTTTTAGTGCAATCAAGGTCGAGCCTGATAAACAACAATGAAAACAGCATACTATTAATAATAATTGAGTTCATTTCATACCTCGTAAACAGTTTGGTCAAGCTCGATTTTATTTGCCAGCAAATGGCAATTACCGATGCAATTTACTTCATAACTTTTATATCGAATCGATAAAAATATAACACGATTTCTGGTTCCCTTGAATGAACTTACTATTATTCACAATTAAAATACCCATTTTTAAAAAATTAAAAAATAAAAGTTAAATTTAGTAAAACCCAAAAATGACCAAAAAGTGAACTTCGGTTATATTTTATAACAAAGCTTTCCACCATAATCGGCCCACAGTTATGGAATATTAAATTTATTTATAATGTTTAGAATTATCAGTTGGGTGCAATTAATTGTTAACGTATCATTTGCAATTAAATGACTTACACACACGCACGCACACACAACAAATTTTGGCTTTTTGAAATCCGATTGATGATTTATGAAGAAATATGTAGATCTAGATAAGTACTGTATCCAGAAAAACGTACTAGGTAGGTTTAAAAACTAATATGTAACTGGCATATATTGCACATTATAAAGGGCAAAACTGTGTGACTTCAAGTGAAAGCTCAGGGATGAAGGTACAAATCCTAAATGGATCAATGAAAAGAAAACAGTAATGGAAAACTTTGGATAATAGAAAGCATATAGTATTTAATATATGTTCATATGCAGGTGCTGCTGGTTTTTTAATCATTTCGAAAACTCGTGCAATTGAATAAAAGCATCATACGTGCTGCGTTCACTTGTCATTCTCTAATTACTCTTCTGTGTACTATTGTTGCAAAACTTACTCATCTACAGTTCTATTTTATAATTCGATGGACACCTTAAAACGGCGGTAAAGCAAAACCAGCTCCTATCGCGTAATTATTCCACGTGGGAATCTGTGACATCTCTGACTGGGCGAAGTTAGACACAAGGCAATGAAGGACGTAGTGGTATCGCTTCCATCCCGTAGGAATCGATTTCTAACTAATTTTGTCAATTTTGTGACATCCGAATATTTTCACCACGTAGAGAAAATCAGACGATAAAGCTGGTTTTGCTTTACTGCTATGAGCATATTAATTGCGATGTCAGTCTAATTATACAATGGTCTGAACCTACATCTTGTTAATCTGCATTAACAAATTAAGATTAACAAATCTTCATTACTCATTCACACATTTCGTTGTATGCGCATAGGCATAAGCAGAATGCACAGTTAAAGTGGTATTAAAATCTTTTTAAAACCGTTGTCTATATGATGGCTATGAAATTCATTCTGATCGCATAAACAAGAAAAAATAAGATAGAAAAATAAAACGTTATGGAGCATCGAAAATGTGAATTAGTAACAAAGAATATCTCGAAACTGGATAACGCCACAAACGTTTTTATTTGACATAAATTATATGCTCTAAAGGGCTGTGCGGACACAGACACACACACACACACACACACACACACACACACACACACACACACACACACACACACACACACACACACACACACATACATACAAAGAGAGAAAGTGAGAGAGCGCATGACCGACGCACTTATGTACACACAAATACACGGATCTTTTCTAAAAAGGCTTTTTGTACTCAGGCATCTCATAAACATTTACATTAGATGAAATTTTGGTATCAAATGTCTCAGTAGAATGTTTTACTTATTATATTAAACAGTAGAGAGAGTAAAAATAGCTCTGTTTTCTTACTGTATTAAGTCCTCTGCGCTCCCGCAGGCGAAACAAGTTTTATAGGTTCGGGTGGACAATAACAATAATTTCAACGCGTATCTCACTTCTAAACGATATATTTAGAACTAAAACTCAGTTTATCATAGATAATGAACTGCATAATCTGTCCTTAAGTTATAATACCGTTGTATTTAACCTTATGGATATTATAGCCGATGTTGGAAATAATATATGATTGTGTTTCATGTATTTAACCACACAACTTTCTGTACTTTGTTGGCGCAAGGCTTCGGCTTTTCTATGAACAGCGAATATTCACTGCGTTAACATAGTTTCCACAATGAATACGACAAAAGCAGACAGGCTACTCAAATACATCAATGTGTCAATGTGTCCTGCTGGCTCTGTTTGCAAAACTAGCTTACTTGCTCTACATAAGATAATAGTTACAGCAGAACCACGAATACCTCATTTATCACTGCTTAACGTAAAATTTCGTCTGAATTTCCCAGTATGAAGCATATTAAATGCATGTTTTCGATTCATCTAAAATCTAAATACATCCCTGAAGGTTACCAACCAAGGTTGCACTTGAGGAAAAGGAGTAGGATTATAGAAAGGAGGATCCTCGTAGAATCTGGATCAGACCACCTGAAGTAGGCCTCAACAAACCTATTTGCTTCTAATCTGACTTCTGTAAGGGAAGTATTCGGGGGAGATGTAATGGACAACCAGATCCGAACAGCCATAAGCGCTAGCAAGGATGGGGTTCCTAACGATTCCAGCAGGCCATGGCACAAATGTTGCCAAAACTTGACAACTTTCAAAGGGAACCGCTCTCCTGGGTTGCAACCATTGCCAAACAAAAGGAGACCCTCATGAACAAGACGACGGGCATTGTAGCCAGCCTTCTGCTTCATTTATTTCCTTCAGACACATACTTTGAAAACTCACAACTCGAAGTACCGCCACCCTTGAGAGAGTAGTGGAGCAGAGGTGTCATGTTTGGAAAGAACTATACTCCTCCATTCTTCCGAAGAACCGGAACCACCCCTAAGAAGGAGTCCTCAACAGACCAAACAAACGTCAGGTGACAAACCGTATAATCCCCGACCTGCCGCAACACACCGACCATCATCGTCTGGTTCTTCAACAGTAAAACAGAAGAAACCAAATAATGGGGATACAAAATGATGGTCATTAAACTCGTCTATCGACTCGAGGAAACCACAAAGAAGAAAAGTGATTATAGTGACCGGTCGGACAGTAAATTAGCTCAAGATCTTACGCGTTACCGCGGAACTCTTTGGCTTGGTTTGCAGGTGGAGAACCCTAATAATAAAACCTTCTCAGTTATTATGTGCGAATTGCTTACCTACTCAGTTATGAAAAATTTGTCAATTGATACTTTTAAGGAAGTAAACTATCTGTCGTTGACGTCAGCCATCTTAATGTTTTAGTTAATGACAACTAATTAAAAATAATTATATTGCTGTAAACAAGTTGTTTTGTTTACATAATTTATATGTTAATGCATATATTTCTTTATTATTTACAAAACTTCATTTTCATCTTAGTTATTTTGAGCTTAATTCTGAATTTCCATAAATATACATATATTTTCCCATTCTTGACAGTTATTAACGATCCTGTCTTAATTAACAAAAGTAATCCATAAAGTAAATATAAACAAGGTTTGCAATCAACACTTTACTGTTGATATCACAGTTTTGTCTGTTATTATCCAGATGGCAAACCTAAAAACAAAAGACATATTTACATTTTTAAATATTCATTGATAACGAACGCAACAGATGTAAGCTGAAAAAACCCAAACGCACAACAAAAAACGAATCTTCAATAAAATTGTTTGGCGTAACTGTGTATATTTTTCTATATATTTTCCATTTTCCTTAGGATTTTACTTTTACAGAACTTTCAGTTACAAAGAATATGATTTCACACTGACAAGAAATTCAATATTTACTTTATACTTATTTTGCACATACATATACAAAATAATTTTGTTTTGCAAAAATAAAATGTAGAAGAACATTTTATATCAGATTGGTTGGTTACCAACACTTCCCATATGGCAACCTTGGCCTTCGGGGCAACCTCGCCCCACCATGAGATGTCTGGAACCAATTCTCAGGTGGATGGTCCATTACCTCCAATGATAGGGCGATAGTGAAGATGACGGTGAGGCGAGAGGACCTACAGCTTACATAGTGGACTCCGAAGCACTTTGGGCATAGGGGAACTTCACATGTGCTAGACAGAGGTGAAGGCGTGGATAGGGCTGATTTAAGACCGCCAACCCCAGAGCCGGGAATCCAACTCGGGACCCTCAGCACGGGAGCCGCGAACGAAACCACTGCGGTACCCCGGCGCCCTTCATTTTATATATGAAGGATGCTTCATATTGTCATATTTCCGTAAGAAAGTCTTCTTAGTCCATTTGAATTTACCGAAGGGAAGTCTAAATTGGTTTCTGGTTTTAATGTTGAGTATTCGTGTATCCTTGAAAGATGGTCGACTTAAGTGTAAAATTTAAAACATTCTTCGTTTTCTTTTTGAGTTTTTATATTCAAACCCATGCTTATAATACACACATTTAGGTGCGTGATTGGGCTATATTCTAAATACTGGGCGACTAAAATGTATGGAACAAGGCCTTTAACCCCGCTTTTGCAAATTTATGAAGTGATATTTTTTTAGAAAAGCTGTAAAATATCAACATGCACTCGCATTACTATGATTACAAAAAGGGTGTTTTTGTTGTTGTTAAATGGCAACATTTCATTTTCCTGTGCGCCCTCAGTCCTCATGTTTCAGAACGTACAAATGCCCCTTCAAACCACAATTTAAATTTATTGGGGCCTTATTGCATGTGCGCTGCGCAAAAGAAAACGCATCATTACTTCATATTGAATATGTTTAGAATTAAACAAACAGTAAGCTACTTCAATATGTGACTTCGTATTGAACAAATACAGACAAAAGCTAAGCTAATCATGACAACAATGCTTACTTTATTGCAACATCTTTCTGAAAGTAATTATTTATGGCACAGTTTACAGAAAGACAACGAATTGAAATACTAATGATGATCGGATATACTCCATTTTACATTGATGACAACTTAAATTCGAAGTGTATTTACGCCTTCTACAAAATTAAATAATTTCTGTTTGTGCTAATATATTTCCTGGAGAAGGAGGAATTCAAAATGTTATCTTATTCCAGCAAGATGGTTCCCCTGTACATTATGAAAGGCAGGTGGTGAATTAACTAAATCACGAATTTCCATAAAGATGCAGCTGATAAGGCGAAAGGAGTCACTGGAAACACTAGTTTCAACAGATTTTGCCATTGTTTGGAATAAATGGAGGTTATTTTGAGTGCCTTTTGAAGTGAATTCATCATGTGTTACAACACAGCACTACTGACTTTACTATGAATGTGTTTTCTTGTTTAAATTTCATGTTACGTTTCAATAAAAAAAATCACCTACCTGTACCTTCTGAGACATTCAGAAAATACATACATGCAAAGTGAAATTTTTTAATGACAACGTTATAAGAAGTGTTATTTAAAAGCCAATTGTATGTTTTAATGAGTTATATGGTTAGCTAACAGTAAGTGCTTTCAACTTTTTTATTTTCTTTTTCATACCTTTTCAGCTTCATAAAATTTATAAAATATCAGTAATTACTTCACAACTATTGGGATCTATGTGCAGTTAATTTGTCATATGTTTATTTGTATAGGTAGATATTATGCAAAATCGTTTTAGGCTCTTGTTGAGAATAGGAGAAATAACTTAAGTTTCTATTTCCTAGCTTGAGGTGAGTAAATTCTCTTCAAAACCGTCACCTAGTACTCTTATACATCTGACTCAGTAAGAACTTAGGTGCTTAACTGGCTTTTGTATTTAGATTACGCTGTTTAGAGGTACATACATATCCAAAGGCACACATAAACCTTTTTCTAAAACCTATTTTGGGTTTAGTAGAACTGAAAATGTGTATTTTCGCTATAAATATATTTTATCCCTCAAATAAATAAGAATGGAGAAAGTAATAAAGAACACGAGATCAACAAACCTACGTATAAAAACCATTACATTCTTTTAACTGTAATTGTAATTAGATAAATTCCTTATTACTCTATCCACGAGCAGGGTCAAGAAAAGGAATAAACTGAAACAAGTAGACGACCAGTGCTTTTCTATATAAATCAAATAAGAATCAGAAGTAAGTTCAATGCTTTCTGAAGCTTAATTTTACAGAAATCCATAAAGTTTAGGTTACATTAACCGCTTTTAAAAATTGAAAAAAAAAAAATTGGCAGGAAAGTGAGCCTTCAAATTGGACTGCTGGTTCATTTAATGAAAGTTTATTTGAAATCAAATGGTTTCGGTACCACCACTGCCCCAAATGCAAACCACTCCTTTACTTCTCTTTTTCTTCACTCGCTCTGAGTACACGGAGGACATCCAGTTTTCAACAGTGTTTATCTGTTTGCCTTTCGTGTGTACATTCAGAAAGGAATGGTCTTTAGGTTTTAATTCCTCTTTGTTCTTCCCGTCTGTGTTAGCACGCCGATAGTCCTCTTGATGTTTGTTCAGCGTCCTGCGGCTGCGGCAGCTTTAAGTGTTTCGTTTCTTCTGTCCGCCCTGGCCATGTTGGTAAATTTACCCACGTATTATATGCAGTTTTCATCTTGTGTCGATTCGACAGTGATAAACACTTAGCAGTGCACATATTTACACTGCTACTTCACGATGTTTACCAGACTTCAGATCCTCTTTCGATATGGTCATTAACGTCCCAGTGACATCCGATGAGAGGCTGAAAGGAAATGAATGTTCCCCTGCTGCTGATCTCCAAAGCAAGTATTTCCTCGAACACAATTAAAGATATATGAGGCCTATCTTGAACATTTTAGCATTCAAATATTAATTTATAAAATATAAATTGTTTTCCAAAAAATCCCATTAACGTCAATACATATTTTTTTCGATGTAGCAGTCCTTAAAGTAATAATGTCAGTCTTCCGGAGGCACTTCAAAAACTAAGTTTATATTTTATGCTCCGAGCTCCATCTGATAACAAATTATTCTAATTATTTTATATTAGGTTTTTGGAAACAAAACGAAATCACGAGCTGTGTGGTGGAAGATACTTCGTATGGACATTTAAGGCATCCTATATTAAACGTTTAGTTTTGTTGCAAGAGATAATACGTTATTATGATCTATAGTTATTTTATTTTTGGCGCGTTTAAAGAAGTTTTTCAAAAATATAGGATAATGAGATATTTGATATCAATCGGCGCTAAAGGTAGATATGTCCAATCTTTTAGTACTACAATAGCAGTAGGAACCATTACAGAAAAGAAAAAGAACAGAAAACCTTGTTCTCACCAGTGTTATCAGCACTGCAAATTCGTCGGACTTTCATAGGCTTAGGTTCTGTTCGAAAGACTCCTTCTGAATATTAACTTTTCTTTTTACGGATCATAAAAGGAAACCCAGGATTCATCACCAGTAACGATATTTCAAACATGTGCCACCTCTATATATTTTAATAGCTTTTTGCTCTAATCTAGCTGTTGTTATTTTTAATAGTGAATCAGTTTATGTAGAATATGTAGAGTGGTTGGCTTGACTCACGCCGATGTCCATTATTGTCCAAATAAATTCATAAGGTGCCCGTCGATCTTCTTCAAGCACAGCTCGAACACCATCAATTTTTTTCCAGTAACGGCAGCTCTTGGACGTCTTGCACAAAATGCATCCCTAAGAAAACATCAACTGTTTTAAATTCCCTGTACCAATTATAAATGTAACCTACATTTTCTTCAAATGTGTTTTAGCCGATGTGCATATTGTTTAGCCTTATAGACGATTTACAATGGTTCAAAAAGTTGCCCGAAAATGCCATTTATTTAAATCCACTTTATAAGGGAATGCAAAATCTCTAGATGAAGATAATTGCCAATTAGAGCAAATTCAACAAACCACAGTGAAATCAACTGATAAAACATTGGAGAATAACTTTGGAAATATGCATTCAAGAATACTTAATTTCCTCCTCATGAATAAAAAAATAAAACAATAAAACAAAATACATTTAATATAATAACTAAATGGCTCAGCTTGCAGCCTCAAGTACCATCATAAGTACCATCCCGCGACGCTGCATATTTCAATAATTCAGAAGTCTACCACAAGCTTTATCACTGAACTAATATCCAGAAAGCACATCGTTAAATAGATAAACTGTGCATCTGCGAGCCCGCGCTATTTTTACTTTCTCTGTCATGTACCTGATGGATAGGAAGTATTGCATTCCCCCAAAATTTCATTCTGAGATTTCACTTGAAATGCAGGTTCTGAAGATTGCAAGTCCGAATAAAATATTATATATTGTATTTGTCTGACTTTCTCTGTACATTATTGTTTATTTTTGTACAGCTTCTGCAAACCACTCTACGGATTACTTATTTTATATATGTCGTGTTAATTGAAGTAAACTTTTGCAAAAAGAATTTCATTACACATTTAGTTGAATAACAAAGAGAATAGAGGAAACAGATCAGATATACCTTTAAATACAATTCGCTATATGCTCGTGGAAGTCCCACACTGTTTACATCCCATGGCTAAGAGAAACTGAATAGCGACAGCACTTGAAAATATGGCAGTGCACTGAATATTTCAAACCAGCAATATTAGAGTTTTCGAAAATGGTTGATACTGCAGAAAGTTATCGGAAGTAAATTTGGTGTTTTAAAAGGAACCATGCAAATTATAAAATATCCCTTTAAAATAAGGAAAACTTTAGGAGCTATTCCCAGCAAATTCAGTTAAAAATCAAGATATTGACTTTACTTGTCTAAAATATTTACATGAACACTGCTCTAACCAATATAGTTACCAAAGTTTGAAGAAAAAAGAAGAGTTCTAAACCTCTTCATGATAAGTACAGTTTAAAATAGGGGATTTATCTTCGTACAGAGCTTCAAAAGATACTAAATATAAGTTGAAAATAATTTCTGCGTGTGATTATGAGAGAGAGAGAGAGAGAGAGAGAGAGAGAGAGAGAGAGAGAGAGAGAGAGAGAGAGAGAGAGAGAGAGAGAGAGAGAGAGAGAGAGAGAGACAGACAGAGAGGGCACAAGCACGCGCACGAATAGCATAATCAGAAATGTTGAGTGCCAAGCTTGGAATTTAATTTCAAAATCTTCAAAGAGAATGTGGTACAAAGTTTTTGAAGAAAACATACCCCACACCAAACTGTCATGTACCAGCAATATTTTATAAATGGCTCTAAAAATTTTGATTAAAGTATCACATATTTCAGAAACCGATATGCCAAATAATATGTATATCTCCCATTTTTCTGGAATAGAATGTGGCAGGGATCAGTAAATTACTTGTCCATGAAGGTCACATATCAAGTTTCCAATCTCAATAGAGGCTTGACAGCATATTTTCTCAAAAATTAAAGAAGAATACTAAAACGAAGTTCATTGTGCGTAATACAAACAATATTCAGTATAAATTTAAAGTACATTTTATTACTCTTTGGTACACATAGTGATAGATATGGAAATTGTCTTTGGAATCCAAATGTTTTAAAACTGTGTCTCTAACTCTGTAAGCAATATAAGTTTTAATTTATTGTTCCTTCGTCCTACAGTATTTTCAAAAATACATCGCTTATTTTATTACCTGATGTTTTCTGAACGATCTTAATTGCACCGTGAAATGAAAGCGCCTCTCAGTTTAGACTATTTTGCTTCCACTTGTTGACACCTCAATGCGTAAGCCTGTTACTCTAGGTAGTGTGACATTATTGGATTTTCCGAAAGCATTCTAAGTTCCGAGAAAACATTCATTATCGTGGGGTTTAACCACTCAGCGTTACGCCTATCGGGCGGGGAGGCGTGTGTCTCACCGACTTCGAGGTAGAGCAAATTTTATACATATACATATAATCAATAAAGGCATGCCGAAGTATATGATTATAATTAATTCTAACCTGTTTTAGAGTTTTATTATATTTCATTCAAATAACTTGCTAAAACGATGTCACATACCCATATATTATTTCATAGGTGGTAACATATTAATAAAATCGTTTGCCATGCTTGGAATATGTTATACATAAGAAACAATTTTGCAAGCATGATTAAACAAACAAGGCTGTCTGAAAATCGTAATGATCTGACCAAATTATTCTGTCTGAATTTGAAACAATGTCTGCGCCTTTAAATCTTTTACGAGATTAACGACAGTACTCTAATATCACAATAAGTGCGGTGATTACTGCAATATTAGGACTTCACTTTGGAGGGGATTTGGTACGTAGGCACCACGCTGGGCCCATTGTGCCTATTACCCCAAGTGGGGCATTCCCGGGAGGAAGGATGAGGCGAGAGAAGATAGAGGGAGGCCGTCCCAAAGAGCCACGGCAGTGCAGAGGGGGTCCCTGCAGTTTACTTATATACCTAGAGACTTCCCCCGACAGGCCAGGACAAGGACGCGCTCCCCTAGTACGCCGAGCCCCAAAGGTCCCTGGCTGGTGGTCCCGAAATGGTCCCAGCAGAGACGTGGAATATATGTAGTTTACTTCAGAGCATATCATCTCGCCATAAACCGCCAAGACTCCCGCCGACATTTCTACCATGAAAGAGATCACCAGATGAGAGATGATGTGGAATGATAATGGACATGAAATTGAGCTACAGGAAATTCGGCGATGTAATTTATCCACCCAGCATTCGCCTAGCGACCCGGTAAACTCCCCCAAAAACCATGGGACAGGTATGTGGGCCACGGAATCGAACTCGGTCCTCCCGAATGCGGGCCACAGACGAAACGGCCTGAGCCATCCCACTCGGCACTGCAATATTAGTATTGTGAACTTCTTATTTATTTCTTCTGTTATATGTGCTACGCAGCCGTCGCTACTCCTAAAGATATTCATATTAGACTTAACTAAGTTAAAAATACAAGTAACGCAGGAGGGACAAATAATATACCTGCTTATATGTGGGTCAGACACCCCTTTGGAGAACAGAGTGAACAAAATGCATCCTGTCTGGTAGGCACTCAAAAACAATACAAAGAGAGCAGAGATCCATGGAAACTTTTTAATAGGTTGATTCCAAGTTACAATTCAATTTGCCTTTCCTTCAGTTGAATACACAGTAGAGTAGTGGAATAGACTGGGGATAACCTTCTTTGAATACATAAGTGTAGGAATAGATTAAATCAATAGAAAGCATAAGTTGAAGTCCTGGAATACCCAGATACAATAAGAAACACATGGGATAATGGTTATGGAGTAACTTCATTCCATACACCAGTTTCTAAAACCCGGCAGATAGTATAAGCATAGGCTAAGTTAATCGAGGGAGATTACTCCTTGGTAATCCTTGAGGATAGCATTTCTGAGCTCCCAGGTTCGTTACCTGATGGCTGCCCACTCTCACCATAGGTTTTCCCTGTATCGACAAAGCAAACATTGAAAAGATGTCTTGCACCAAAGCTCTGTTCTCTCCCATTATCTCTCATTTCTTCGCAGTCTTTCGTGTTGCAAAATTCGGGGCTCAATGTTCGTTGATGGCGGGCAAATATGGTGCTGAACCTGTGAGTCTGAACATCCCTTACGCTCCACCAGAAGATGGCCATTTGAACCTTCACTGCTGCATCGAGCTTTTATCTGTTCCCGCTGAAGGGGAGCCTTGAGGAAACCTCCAGCGATTTAGGTAGGTCGCTGCGTGCACTTTCCAACGAGTCGTTAAACCAGTAAATCTTAGGGAACTCTGCGGTCTCTGCCACTTGCGTTGTCCGTTCATACGATCCATACCATCTCCAAATCCCATCCTTTCCTTCCGGGGATGTAGGAACAATAGAGTCAATTACGGACCGAAATTGGTTTACTTTAGTGTTTCTTTTATGGTAGGGGAGAGTCTTTCAAAGACGCCACTCTATATGTGAGTTGGATTTTCCACCTCAGTGTAAAAGGGAAAATAAAACTTAAAGATCATAAAGATGCTGGTCTATAAACTATTTTTGATCCGTATATCGTTACGAGTCCAGGCATACACCCGTACTAAAAGAAGGGCGTGATTGAGCTGCTGGAAGCATTACTTCAAAAGACAATGACACCATGAATTTTCATTTTTCCTGTTTACTGACTTAAATTTGAGTTTTCACCATTTTGATTTGCGATTTGCTGTTTATTATTATTATTATTATTATTATTATTATTATTATTATTATTATTATTATTATTATTATTATTATTATTATTATTATTATTATTATTATTATTATTATTATTATTATTATTATTATTATTATTATTATTATTATTATTATTATTATTATTATTATTATTATTATTATTATTATTATTATTATTATTATTATTATTATTATTATTATTATTATTATTATTTTAATGTAAATTTATATTGAGGAATTAATCCTTAAAGAATTGATCCTTTTTAAATACATTACTCCGGTATATGGGTGATTTTTGATTAATTAGAGCCAACTGAAAAATTCAATGCCATGGCCGGGATTTGAACCACGGATCTACTGGTTTCCGTCCAGTCGCTCTGACCCTTGAGCTACCATGGTCAACGTGCCTTCCTGACATTAAATTTTCCAATTGACTCATTATATTTCCCGGTGGACCACTTAAGGTTCTCATATTTGAGACAACTACTTGTGGCGACTTACTATTGTAAGTACTTAATTACCAGGATTATTATCGTAGATTATTTTTTTAATGTAAATTTATATTGAGGAATTAATCCTTAAAGAATTGAACCTTTTTAAATACATTACTCCGGTATATGGGTGATTTTTGATTAATTAGAGCCAACTGAAAAATTCAATGCCATAGCCGGGATTTGAACCACGGATCTACTGGTTTCCGTGGTTCAAATCCCGGCCATGGCATTGAACTTTTCAGTTGGCTCTAATTAATCAAATATTATTAATATTATTATTATTATTATTATTATTATTATTATTATTATTATTATTATTATTATTATTATTATTATTATTATTATTATTATTATTATTATTATTATTATTATTATTATTATTATTATTATTATTATTATTATTATTATTATTATTATTATTATTATTATTATTATTATTATTATTATTATTATTATTATTATTATTATTATTATTATTATTATTATTATTATTATTATTATTATTATTATTATTATTATTATTATTATTATTATTATTATTATTATTATTATTATTATTATTATTATTATTATTACTGTTATTATTATTAATTTATTATTATTATCATCATTATGTCATACTTATGTTTCTCTTGTAAAACTTCTTTGATAAATAATGCAATGGCTTTCCAATTGCTTTCCTTTTCCAACATGTATCCAACTAAATTTTCCACTGTTAGGCTTCCTATTTTATTATCCAGTTTAAACAATTGAATATATTGTGCTCACGCATATCTTTTTGTCCACAATGTAGACATGTTTCACTTGAAGCCAAGCCATACTGTCACTTCTAAAGCATCCATGTCCGGATAAGAATCGAGTTAAATAATACGCTGTCTCTCCATGTCTTCTATTTATCCATTTTTATTTCAGGTATCAGCCTTTTCGTCCATTGGGCAGCTTTTTCCTCTTTGACCCATTAAAGCTACCATATTTTTAAATATATTTTGCTGAGTATCCTTTTCTTACTATTCTGTTTTAAACCATTTACGTATTTCCTTTCCTTAACTAGGACGTGTATCGGCATGGTACCCGCTATAACCTGCATTGCATTTGTGGAGACTGTTCTATATCCACTGGGCTATTCGGACTGAAATCTTTCTTTGAGAATTTCCTACATTATTTCTATTCGTATGCGGGTTTGTCCACCCACTCTCCCCAGATGTCCGTTTTGCAACGAAGCGCTATTTGTCCGACACGTAGTGCTGGAGTGTTTTTACCTAGCACACCTTAGGACGTCTGTGCAGCTGCCTGTCAGATTTGCAGAAATGTTTGTGGATGACAACCAAGCGTTGGAGAAGGTTTTTAAGTTATTTTCTGAGTTAGATTTTAGAATTTAGTATAGAGAATTTCCTTTCTCTGTTTGGCCTTGCATGTCTTTTTGTTTTTGTTGTGTACATGTATTTTTTAAGAGTTTATTTACACTTGTATTAAGGTTTAGAACGGTTTATATCTGGCTTTTGCCATGAATGATGTTTTAAAGGGCGCTGATAACCACTGCAGTTGGGCGCCCTTATACACATATTATCATTATTACAGTCTCCCCAGATTGGCGCTCCATGTACAGACACGAGCAAGTGTTTTCCGATGCGAGCAAGACTGGCCTACGTGAGGGAGGCGGGTTTCTTATCAACAAGTTGCGCCAGGACGATTCAGTTTCCTTATACCTGACCAGCGAGTTCGGCGCACAGGTATTTAAGCCTCAATGGAAAAGAAAAGCAATTTTTCCACATAAAACGTAGTGGTTTTATATAACTCTCTACTATCAACCTTGTATTTATCGATCATTTTTTTAATAATGTTATTTCCTCTCTCTCGCACATCACACCTCAATCATTTTAATCTCCCTTTCTTCTTTTTAAATACATTTCCTATACTCAAAGTAGTAGTTTTATCTGGAAGGAAATACTTCTACTTTTCATAGGTTAGCGATACTATAATGTTAAACTGCGTGGTATTTAAAATTAATATCTAAAATTATTGTTTAAAATTTATATCTTGTTCCGAAAATAAATATATTATTTTTTGTTTCACAGTTCTCAAGAACAACTTATATGAATATACTGCGACAATTGATATAACAACCAAATTGAAAGCTTTATACGACCAACGAAATAAATAACTATTTTGTTTGAAAATGACATTTCAAATACAGAATCACGGTAGCGTTAAAAGCATGTCAAAGGCTTCACGAATGAGTATTTTAAATGTCAGTAAAGCTGATATGATGCATTTCAGTTTTAGCTACATGTAGAAACCATCGAACTAGACCGGGCTTGAACTCGCAACCTTGGGATCAGAATGCCAGCATCTAAGTCAATCTGATCATGTTTTATAATGATGGTGATGATGATAATGGTGACGGTGTTTTCTTTCTCTGTTTTATAATTTACGTCCTCCAACGTTAAATCATACCGGACGATGAATGGAATGGTGAAAGATGCTCAAATGAGCCCAGGGTCCATAGAGCTTAGTTACCTAACTTTCGTCTTTTAGGATAAGGGAAAATCCTGGAAAAAACTTATCCAGGTAATTCACCCTGATCGACATTCGAACCCGGGACCTCTTGAAACGTGAGGCAGACACGCTACCACCGCGCTACCGTGGCGGGCGATGATGGTAATGATGATGATGATGATGATATGATTATGACAAAGAAAACCTGAAAGTTCAAATAAGAGTGTAACGCTAATCTAATATGCAGCTATAATAGAATTAAACATTTAAACAAGGAACAGTTTACATATTTGAAGCATATATAGTTCCAAGCAGTGTGCAGCAATTAAGTGCTCTAGAGGCTGTGAACATTACAACATTTCAGGTAACAAATTAACACAAAGATCACGAAAAATCAACTGTCAAGTCGATGCCGTTGCTGAAACCGGCCAATTTAATAGGTTAGTGTAAGCACTTTCTTCGCTGAAGTATTTTAGGGAAATAATGTAGATTTACTTCAAGTATATTGTAATATACTTGCATTTGATTTAAAAACAACAAAGAGTATCATTGTACGGTGCATTAGAGTGAATAAGATTAGAGAAGAATGCCTTTAACCTCGGAAGTCCCTCGGGGCCGTATTGTTGACATGTAGGAAGCAGGTCTTGCTACCACACAAATAGCTAATTCTGTGGGAAGAGGGCTTGACTGCGTTCTTTACTGGATCCGGCGGTTCCAGGAAGAGGGAGAAGAAGGACCAAAATCCCGACCTAAATCCGGAAGACCCAGGGTTACCTCTCCGGATATGGATGCAGCCATAGTGCAGAATTCCAGAGAGAATCCATTCCGACCTTCTACGTCAATTGTGAGGCATATGAGACTTCAGATAACGCCTTCAACTATTAGAAGGCGTCTTCATGCTGCCGGGATCCACACTAGGAAGCCAGCTCGAAAAGAGAATCTCATAGAAGCACATCAAGCTGCTCGTGTCGGATTTGCTCTTCAGTTCCTTCCAATGCCACAGACATTCTGGGACACTGTAGTATGTACGGACGAGAAAGTGTTCTCTTCCGACGAAGAGGGAAGGATGATACTTTGGCATCCAGACAAGATACGCTACAACCCAGAGCACGTAGTGACCACAGCAAGAAGCGGCAGGATTAGCATCGCTTTCTGGGGCTGGATGTCGGCTGCCGGTGTGGGTCAACTGGTCCATGTATCCCCGAGAATGAATTCTGAGGAGAATATGGAGGTGTTAGAGGACTACGTGTTACGAAGTGTTTGTTCCGTATATTCTGAGGAATATATGCCTATCATTAACTATGTTCATGATAACAGCAGCATTCACACTTCAGCATTTACCCGAGATTGGATAGAGCAACATCCTGAAGTTTCTCCTCTCCCTTGTCCAGCCAAATCACCAGATCTGAATCCAATTGAACACTTGGGGGTATTATAGTTAACGAATGGTATTGCAGGGCAGAAAATACTCCTGAAAGCCTCCAGGATCACGTTCTGGAAGTATGGGAAAGCGGGCGCAGACGAGCTCATATTTGTGAATCTCTCGTCGCTTCTCTTCCTAGGAGGCTCAATACTCTTTTAGATATAAATGGTTGGTGAACCGGGTATTAAGCCATTAATCGTTTGTTCCCTATCCCGTATTATGCCATCCATGTTTAAGCTAATATTTCCATCCTTTACTTTCTGTATATGCACATAGGCATCTATTTAGAAACTGGTTTCAGTTTTACCATTATATTATTTTAAATGAAAATTATCCTTTAATTCCTGTATCAATAATTATTATCAAGCATAAAATAAATTCAATTCTAGAGTAAAATTAAGATTTAAGCATTGCACTTATTAGACAAAGAATTCAACATTCAATTGAAATCTCATATATTAAAATGTATAATTTACTACAGTGTTGTGCTTAAACCTGCTACTGCTCCTCCTGCTGCACCTCCTCCTCCTCCTCCTCCTCCTCCTCCTCCTCCTCCTCCTCCTCCTCCTCCTCCTCCTCCTCCTCCTCCTCCTCCTCCTCCTCCTCCTCCTCCTCCTCCTCCTCCTCCTCCTCCTCCTCCTCCTCCTCCTCCTCCTCCTCCTCCTCCTCCTCCTCCTCCTCCTCCTCATCATCATCATCATCATCATCATCATCATCATCAGTAGTAGTAGTAGTAGTAGTAGTAGTAGTAGTAGTAGTAGTAGTAGTAGTAGTAGTAGTAGTAGTAGTAGTAGTAGTAGTAGTAGTAGTAGTAGTAGTAGTTTCAATTAGTATTAGTATTATTATCATTATTAGTATTACTACTAGTATTTTATAGGATTTTTTATTATTACTATCATCATCATCATCATCATTATCATCGTCGTTATCGTCATCATCATTATTATTATCATCACTATTATTTTCAATATCATTACCATTATCGTTGTCGTTATTGTTATGGCTGGGTAGAGTGCTTAAAGATAGCATTAATCGTTATTACGTTCATCTTCCCCTACCTGCTGTAGTCGGAGGAGGGGAATGTCTTCTTGATAGCAGGTAAACCTGACCTTTCCTCTCACAAGGCTGAACCAAACGATAATCGGATTTTGTTCCCCTTGCCTCTCCAACCTTCTTGTCCATCGGAAAACTTTTGAATTCGGGTGTACAATGATGGAGTTAGCTACATTACACCTAGTGTACGTCTTTTGTCAACTCTAGGCTGTGCTATATTTGGCATAGTTTTGGTTACTGTAGATTAGTTTCCATTAGTTTATCTCGGTTTTACTTTGTGTTACGTTTGAACTTACGTTAAAGTTGCCTAACAAGCTCTGCAATCGCAGCACAGTGTGTATCTTTCTACCTTTTACAATGTGATGGTATCAAGGAGAATATATATAATCAGGCTACCAAATACATAAAATTAAAAGTATATTGGTTAATTACTGAAATGTTCTTGGAGTTAGATAATTTAATGTTTCTACAGGTATATTGGTAGTCTGGCGATACATGTGTCCCGCACATGCATTAACATAAATATTCAAACACTCAATTATAAATGGTAGAAGTCTCATAAGAGGAACCAGTAGAATAGAAATGGCGATCGAAAATCGTTGAGGAGCAGTCCCTAATGGCCCTGCTTTCAGTGAACATCAAAAGGTAAATAAATCCGGCGCTGTAGATCATACAGAAAGTTTCTCTTCATTCTGCATTGCAATTAAGGTAAGTCTGCGAAAACTTGAGATATGAGTTAATCTGGAACCAGAGATCCCTGTAGTAAATTAGGATAGGATTTCGTTTGTACAGCGCAATGACGGACATTTAAAATTTTGGGGGAATTATTGTGTTAAATAAATGGTTTAATTGGAAATAAAAAATGGACTATACATTCACTTGTTACCAAAATAAGGAACGATATAACAAACACCAATCACGTGTGTATCACATGGGTTAGAGGCCATGAGGGTATACATGGAAATGAGAGTGCAGATGAAATTGCTAAGCGTTACGCTCTATTCCAAAAGGAATTTAGTTTTAAAGAGTCTATAATCACGTTTGTTATAAAACATTGAAAAAAGAAATTTTGGAAATGTGGAACAGCACTTGGATAAATAGCGATAAAGGACAAATCATTCGAAATTTATTTTAGCCTACTGTTAATGATCATGTAAACTGCAAGTACTTTTCACCTAACTTTATTTTTGGACCCAGTTTGCTACCGGACATGGGAAATTTAAAACTTACTTTCCAAGATTCCATATAGACTCTCCTGATGGATAACTATGTAAATGTGAAAGTGTTAATAAAATCATGAACACTTAATATATATATATATATATATATATATATATATATATATAATCAACAACTGGGGGTGTAGCTACTGAAAGGATAAGGGATTAGATGGTAGAGCTAAACAGGTCAAAGTGTAGGGACATGATTACGGTTAAATTAAAGTGATGGGTTCTCCATGACATTGACAAATATATTTTAAAGATTGTTGAAGTCAAATCAAATAAAGCTTTCCTTTATCTTGAAGAGATAAAGGGTGCAATCAAGACAAACATTGAATCAATTAATACATAATAAATAAATAAATATTACCTTTTATGTAGAGAATCGTAGAGTTCTGAACAAGTGGTGGCTGGTTCACTTTGATGAGTTAAGTTTTGTAGAAGTATTAACAAGTTCTATGATGAGACTAGAGCAGCAATATCCAACCTTCGAACTAACCAACTAACTGATGATTGACTAACTAACCACGATCTGACTAACCCTACCTTACTTGCTGTAATCATTTAAATATAACTGGCTTCCAAAATGTCTGCTATCACACGACTCAGCGGTTCCTCACAGAGGGTTTACACCCTATGGTGCAATCTTGTGCAACCCAAAAAGGACTCTTCTTATTTTTTCTGTCGATTTAACAGAAAACATATGAGCTGGCCGCTGCTTACTCTGATCACTGAGTCATCCAACCTGTCTCAGCTTATTACTTCCTGGTAAAGCTTACACCAAAATGAAATGTGATGCTACAATAATTTAAATATTTCCCAAATCTTGTTCAGACCTTATACGCAACAATATATATATATAGCAATTTACATTCTTTAGCTTTTTTAAAGTCTTATCGGACGACGAATGAAATGGGTGAAATGATTCTCAATGAGTCCAGGGTCCATGGAGTTTGGAGTTATCCGACTTCCGTCTTTTAGGATAAGGGAAAACCCCGGAAAAATCTATTAAGGTAACTCTCCCTGACCGAGATTCGAACTCGGGACCTCTTGAACGTGAGGCAGATATGATACCATCTACGCTACCGAGGTGTCCGGAGATATAATGCTATTCAACAGCTTTCATATTGTAATACAGATCTTCAAACACCGTTGTTTAATGTATTCCTTAAAAGATGTTGCACTTCAGCCTTAGAGCACTTTATTGCTCAAATTTTTAAAACTTTATAATTATTATCATGTTGTACTACCTGTGTGAAATGATGCTCAAATGAGCCCAGGGTACAAGGAGTTTGGAGTTATCCGACATTCGTCTTTTAGGATAAGGGAAAACCCCGGAAAATGTATTTAGGTAACTCTCCGTGACCGAGATTCGAACTCGGGACCTCTTGAACGTGAGGCAGATATGTTACCATCTACGCTACCGAGGTGGGCGGAGATATAATCTTAGTTTGTATTTACGTGTTTTTGTAACTGGAACCCTAACATACCATACTGATAAAATAAGGTTACTTCTTCTGGTTAATAAATAGTAATAACAATTGGAAATTATTCCTCCCGCGATAAGACCCTACCAGTTCGTCTGGTGTTAACTTATTACTTAAAGGGATTAGTTTTATACGTATACTAGATGGAAACCTTATGAGAGTTAACTTAATTTGATAATATTTGTGCAAAATTAATAAGTAATAAGTGTGGTTGATATCTTTCGGTGGATTCCACACTGCATGCAGTCAGCTTCACTCCAATGTTAAGCAGAATACTAATGCATACAAAATTACTCACTCACAACTATAAAGTAAATAATAGTAATACTTATGAAGAACCGCAACTAATACTAAATCTTGTCAGCCAAAGTAAACACTAATTTCCTTAACAAAACATATATCTTGGAGAGTAAATCACAGAAGCTCGTATTTACTTGACGTCACTATCTTCTTTACTTATGAGATTTATTTCAGTGAGCATAGCCTTTTGAAACATTCTAGTTGCGATAAGCCTAAAAGAACATCAGAGTTACACAGTATCTCCCATTTATATTTCATGTTGAAGACATGCACCAAATAAAACCAGATTGCCAGCATTCGCTGTGAGCCACAAATAAATACGGTAACAAATGTAACTCCATCTCGTAGAACTGCATTTTTATGAATCAGACAGTGTGAATGGGGAGCCGATAAAAATAGAAGTTAGCTACGTGCGTCAGCTGAACAAGCGGGGTTGTTGGAAGGGTGTGAGGCTCTATCGCTCCCCTAGCGACGATACAAACTGCTGTACCGTAGCAACCCATTGATTACCATAACCAAACATGGCGCCACTTTTGCAATGCTAATTGGTTACAGGTGCTACGGGAGATATCCCACGGGTCCAGGACCATGCTGGAATTAGTTGGCCAGCGTTGTCGGGCACAGCCAAAAGTCACATTTCCCTCTAGTTGTGTTGCCCAACTTGAATACCGTTTTTACATCATCATTAATTAACGCATTTGTATATGCGTGTCAGTCCTAAAATGAGTTATGCGCATGATATTAGCAGTAAATCTGATGACACTCGTAAGTATAGTCCACTTTATAATTAGGTTGACATCATAAGGTGTTCACAGTAGCAAAGCGTAACCAACCCCTATCATGTGATTTACTTCATGTGAAACTTAAATTGATTTTTTATTCAGAACCTCTTTATCAGGCGTAGGTGGTGTAAATCTACGACACGGGATTCCATGCTAAGGATTTTTTACACCCTAAAGAGATCCATCGCCTTCTGTCGGTTATGAATCCAAGACCTCGGGAACAAGAAGCTACCATGTTAATCTTAAACCAAGGAGGGTGAGTAATCCACGTGAGAGAATATTCTAATGTCTGTGATTGTCTAAAGTTAGATATGAATCGATTCCGTTAGGAGGGAAGGGGGGTGGCTATGAACTCACTCCAAACAATGAAGAATGCGGTCTATTCGATTCAACAGTTTATTTCATTAAATCGTTCACTGGATTACCCTTGTTATAATCCATTAACATGTTAAAACAGATGAGTTGACTTCTCATTTGATTCTCTTTTGGGTACCTTCTGTAACCCTGAATGCTCATTTTATGCATAGCCACATTCCCAAAATTAACCGGATGGCCACCACATCATTATCTTCCGCACGACATAGCGTTGCTTTACGTTCACTCTTAAGATTACTGCTGATATTCAAAATAGTAGATTTATATTTCCAAATAACATTGAAAATGTGGAATAATGAAATCAATAATCGCACATTTTAAAAGTAATATAACTTGGAAAAAAGAAGTTTTGTTGTCAGGAGACGAAAAGAAAGTTCACTTTAGTTATATGCTTTAGGTGCATCTCGCCTTTACCTACCTCAAGTGTGTCTCTTATTTGGGAAAGGATGTAGTTGTGAGAACCACGATAAAATACAAATTCAGACGGCTGGTGCTATGAGAATATAATCCGGGAACTCCCAAATGAACCATTCCGTTTCGACTTTAAGCTGCTTTTGTAAACTGAATTAAAAATCAAAAAAATTTCATATTACATATTAACTGATAATTTAAATTAATTGTTTTATAATGATACATACAACTATAAGAATAAATTATGGGATTTCACTGTAATATTATTATTTTTTTTTTTTTTTTTTTTTTGATTCTCTGAATTTAAAAATAATCATTTTTAGTAAAAGGTCTACAGAGTGCCTGGCTGTTGACGCATGTCTGCCTCTCTGAACAACATACTTAACACAATAACGAAAAGGTGGCTAAGTGTCAAACTTGGTATATACGTTCAGCGACTTCCAAGGATAATAAATGATTTTCACTTAAAAAAAGAACAAAAGAAAACATGAAAAATTCCACACAAGCTTTGCATTACGTGAAAACTTTCTTCAAAACATAGATTCTCTCAAAAGTTATTGAACTACATGTTTAAGATATCTCCATGACAAATGAAGTTTATATCTTGAATACTTTGGAAATAGCTTCTGAAATTCTCTTCATTCTGAAAAACATTTGCATAATTGTAAGCGGCAGAGAAGATCTTACTTACCACGCAAATTTATGTCTGGAAAATCACAAATTTATCTTTTATTTTCTCGGAAACTGAAAAAGCTCGAGGCAGGCGCTTCGTTTTTACAAACCTTTTCTCGTTCCGTATAAAGTGCTTACCACATTATTATCACAATGGAATTAACTAATTTCTGGATACTCCTTGTAAATGTTTACATTTCCCGAAACTTAAATTTTTCTCGAATGGGAGGATGTTTGTTTTCCTCTTCTCTTTATGGAAATACAACGGAATTTCAAAGCCCTTGCATAGCAACTAACCCCTAATATATTATTGCTTAAGCATATATAAAATATGCGATAAAGCCATTTTTACAAGTGTCTGCCTCAATATAAAGTAGGTAAATGTACGAACGTTTGTAAGAATAGTTCATACAAGAGTGCGCAGAGGAAGTCATGTCAGCGCAACACATACCTACCATCAAATGGAAAATGACAGGGCTTACTTCTTACTCTTAAATGCTTGTTTTTGTAACGTCTGATAAAATAACATTCTTCTTGTCATAAGAAAACTTATTTCCTTTCCCTAAACAATACTGGCAGTTTGAGTAGAATGTGTATTGAAAACATGTTCTTATGGAACATTAAAAGAACAGAGCAAATAATCTTCATGACAATAAATATATCGCATGACTTTCACCAAGGGTTCAATACGGGTTCAATCCCAGGCGACCCCAAAGTGAGATTTGTGATAGACAATATGGCACTGGGGTGGGTTTTCTCCGGAACCTCTGGTTTCCCCCGGCAGCATTCCACCAATTACTCCATCATCATCTCTCCTATCACTCATTTCACCCTCATTCAATCAACTACTTCCTTCACCCTCCCACCAGGCTGATTATCCATTCTAGTTCTCTATCATGATCCAGAGCTTCGGTCCCTCAGATCCACCTAAAGGAATAGAGGAACAAAAAAAAAAATCCCCTAACATCAGGATAGTGGTGCAACTAGGGAAGATGATGATGAAGAAGAGACTAAATATATCCTATGACCAGGCCGTGGCCGAGTGATTGGACCACTCGACTCTCACCAAAGCGGTCGCGGTTCGATCCCAGATGACTGCATATGAGATTTGTGGTGGACAAAACGGCGTAGGGATGTGTTTCCTCCAGGTACTCTGGTTTTCTCCAACATCTAATTCCACCGCTGCTCTATCTTCATTTCGTCCGATATGACTTACCGTTGGAGGACGTAAATTTCAAAACAAAAAAAAAATGCTCTATCTTCATTTGTATCATCAGTATCAACGCCTGCAGTAAAAGTGGGCGTTAAACACTACAAAAAGAAAACTAAATATATCCACTTATGCTGAAAATTAACTGGAACCCTGGCCGTGGCCAAAACACCTTAGGAACCCTTTTTCTTTATATTTTGTTGTATCCACAGCGTCAAAAAATGTTTTTAATGATGTGCAGACTAATAAGCAAAATTTGAAAACTATTACTTATAAAGGAATTCACAATAAAGTTAAAATTATACCAAATGGATGTGAAAAATGAACGATGTATTAATATTAGCTATTAAAATTCTATTTTGAATATTTTATGTTCAATAGTATTCATAAATTAACATCTAAATTGGTTAAAGCCTAAACTTAGGCTCTAAATACAGCAAAATGAAAAGTATGGATCAGTTTTATAGAGCACATTTATAAACATATTTCGTATATATTTCACATTTCATTTCGTTTCCTCAAAATTATGTATGATTGCTTCTTAAATAGGAGGTCTTAAAAAAAAGAGAGAGTAAAACCGTACAGCAATGTTATGAACAGGTTGCTTACAAATTACGGAATCAGAATTTCTGCCATTTACATGTTCATATAAATCTAAGTCAGAGTGACTGTGAAGAACTTTCAATTGTGAGCATTGCTGAACCCCAATAATTGTTTTAATAAAGTATTGCAAACAAACGTCGGAGCTATCAAGTTGACAAAGGGAAGTCAAACTAAATTATATATTCTATCTCGCGCTGTCACTGTTGACCATTGTTATTAGATGACATTATTTTCTGCTGTTGTAATGCATACATCTTTTAATGGTTTGGAAAATAGCTTAATGTATTTGGTGAAACGATTATCCTATAAAATATGTATAGTGGCTGGCAAATGTACCTATTCTATTTGAGTTTTACCACCAACAAGAAAATATGGATCGATTTTAAACATCCTGAAATCAAATAGACATCATTTGCCATATAGCCAGAGACAAAAGATATGCAGGATGTCCAAAATTGAGGTAGTCACAACATTCCTTTGAGGACGGAAGTGGCTTGGGTGCGTACACCCTCAAGGAATACGGCTACGACAATTTAAAAACTCTTTTAAAACAAATTTGCTTTTGTGTCTGACTCTTAAGACAACTAGACAGTACACATCTTTTGCGAATGTGATCTTTTTTAATCTTTGCAACATGAAATCTGGAACATTAAAATAAAAATGTATTCTGATTATACTTGGGATAATGTCTTAAACAGTACCTTATTATCTCAGCAAATGGTTCCACGGTAGAATCTGAGGTTTTCATTCTGAAACTCCTGAGTTCGATTCCCGTCCACCATGCACTCTGCTACATGTTTCATGGCTTTGCCAGCTGAATAGGCGAATGGCGTTGTTCCTCATCAACAAATTCCTTTCTCTCATTTCCCTTTTATAACTTTTTCTTTACATTCTTTATATATGCTTTTAAATTTCGCAATGTGCGGCAGTGCCGGAGAAGTGGCGCGGATACTTGCTCCAAAGCAGGAATATTCTCCGTAGACACTGCTTTATTAGGGAATGGTTTATTGTCCTCACTTTACAGTTGCAGTGGATGACTGATTTTATCTCAGATCCCATGAGCAAGGGTGAAATGAATGTGCCCTACAGGTGGCCAAAATTCATCACAGGCCACATTCAGCCCAATGGTGTGCCAAATTTCCATAGAGAGCCCGACATCAACCAACCAGTTTGCACTACTGCTCTAGATACATCAAAATTTGTAATCGATTAATCATGTTATTTTAATCTATTAATCTATCGATTAGTCGATATATTATCTGTTCTAAAATTTGGTGTAAGGATTATATAAAGTACTTTAATACTCTGTATATCTAATTATTTATGAAACTTTTAAATATTTAGATTCAAAATTTGTGTTTGCATCAAGTGCACATCCGTTATATACCTATGTGCTGAATTAGATCTACAATATTTTTGTAAGTAATGATTTAGTAATGCATTTTATCAATATCTACTAAAATTTGTGAGACTGACATGCAAATAATAGTTTACATGAAGACTCACCTAGTCATTTTACAAAATAATTTTTTTCTGTCAGACACTTTACCACATTCATTTAGCTTAAAGACAAAATGTAAACCCAATTTCCCCCACAAATTTTCGTATGCCATAATTTTAATTTCACTCAGCACAAAACCCTTTTCCTTATTTTAACTTTTTAATACAAAACTGTCACGAACTCAGAAACATTACTGGCTTACTGCAGTTAACAGCAAAGTTATACCACCACCAACCCTGAAAAGAGGGATAAGCTCTTGTTTCCATAGCTGCGTAAGCGAACTGTTCGGTTCAAGGTTGTACAGCTCAGTTCATGCTAGCAAGCAATAATGAGTCGTATACGATGTATTGTTACACACAAGCTTTAAGGAAAGAAACCGCTTTGTCAGCACATGTATGTAGTTATGTACTTCTTAGAATATTTCACAACATTCCTTAGAATAGATTTATTCCTTAGAATATTTCGGGGTTCAGAGTGATTTCTTATAGCTATCAGGAGTTATATTATCTCAAAGTTTAAAGAATATTACGTGTCTAGTGAAAGCTTGATGCGTTAGAATGGTTGTTTAGGTTGGAAGCAACTCATCAAAACAGAGAGAACCAAATTTGGCTAAAAGAGTTTTGATTAATATTTATTGTAATCGATTAATTTTAATCGATTCGATTAGAATTTTTAATTTTTAATCTAAACTAAAAAATTAATCGATTAATCGTTTCGGTTAATCGTTTAAATCACGCAGCACTAATTTTTACTGATCAACCAGGCAGGCCGACTACAGTGAGTCTCCACGACCGAACACAGTATTTCCAGTGTGCAAATTCCGCCGCAGCGCAGCACCACCGATACGCGTGACTCTTGCTGCCTAAAAAGATAGGATTAAAAGAATGGTATGAAAACAAGTGAAACGGCATTCACCCGGTGACGTGGGAAAATTCCCGTTAAAAGGTCTATGCCGAGGTGGGTCATGGAAATCGAAAGCCGACCTTCCAAATGTGCCCAGAAGTCACTCTTTTTCTCAGGTTAAGGAGAGGAATCTTGGAAAAATACTTATCCGAGTATGTCACCATTATGGGTTCAAACTCCGGATCTTTTAAATATGTGGCAAATAGATTACCCTACGCAGCAGAGGTGGGCATCAATTTTTTTATTTTCACAAAAAAGAAGCTCTGAAAATATTGATTCAAATACTGTTTATTTGATAATATTGCATGCCAAATGTAAATTTTGATTTTTTTTTTTGGGTGGAAATTTTAACTGAGGACCATTCTTTTCTGAATAATTTTCATATAATTGGTAAACTTTAAGCAGGAGACATAAACCTACTACACAAAAATTGTAGATCTCGTTTAGGCGCTCATTTCAAGTCGAGTATCTCCTTTATTGGTTTGCATTATTATACTTATGGTATTCTTAAATGGGAAATTGTTATTGCTCTCTTTCTCTCCCCCATTTTCTCTCTCTCTATGTTTATCTGTGTGCCTTTTTCTTTCTCTCCTGAGTATGCAAAGAGAACTGAATTTCAAATTGTTCTTAAAAGATCTGACTATCGCTTAAACTCTACCGTATTCTCCTAATTTAATCACACCTAAGGAGATGTGCAATACGAACCAATCTTATTCCCCATTAACATGAAGAAAACAGATGAAGCATAGCTTTTGAAATCTTGAATAATGAAAGGCATGTGAGCGGAACACATCGAATTTTCCAAAATATATTTGACAACTGTGATTTTGTTTTAGAAAAACGTGCCAATTCCATGTTCAGTTAGCAATAGCAGTTTATTGAATATGTTTCAATGTTTCTATAATCAATGCTTTTTCCACATTTTTACTTTCTGAACATAATTGCTTCCAAATGATCCAAATGCAATTTAATAAAGCTTTAGGACGGAATTTCAAGATTCTGTTTACATACATAAATACTTCTGCATTTATATGAACAGTAAAAAATGGAGAATATGTAATAGTAGGCGAGCGTACAGACTAGCATTGTTAATGATGTTAAATCAGGTTGTGGAACAAAATCTTCTCTACGTAAAACAGAATTGTAATAAAGAGGCATATCTCCCTGCTTAGGAGGAAAGGAAACATTAGGAATGGTATGGTTTAAAGAAGGTTAGGGGTCTTCCAAAATATCTGACGATTCAGACAAGAGGCTGTCCATTCCATCAGAATGATATATAGGTGTTTTGTGGAATGCGCACGCGGGCTGAACTAATGAACAATCAAACGCAGACAGGATTTAAGTTTAAATGGTAGGAAATTCGCATATTGGTATTTTGTCTGATCAGAAGAATAAAAGAAGTCACAAAACAGGTACAATATTTTGATCAAGTGTTCGAATACAATTTCTTCAGTTAGTCCATTTCTTCCTTTTTGCTTTTCTGCCACGTACAAGCATTACATTCCATCGAAAATTTCTATGACATATACAACTTTTGAATTAAAAATAAGGCAATTAAAATTAATTACTAAATTAAAAATAAAACAGTTCATTTTGTAGAGGTCCACGTGTAGGTGCGTGCGTGCGTGTGTGTGTGTGTGTGTGTGTGTGTGTGTGTGTGTGTGTGTGTGTGTGTGTGTGTGTGTGTGAACACCAAAAGGCCTAAATGAAAGGTCTGTTGATTACCACCTTTTATTTTTATGTTCAGCAATGCCTAAGAATACTGTACAAAGACTTTCAATTGCTCCATTCCAACATGAATTTTTTTTGTACAAATTTTGATTTTCTTAATAAAGACTCAAGAATTGTTATCAAATAATTTTATGCTGATGATATATTCATGAGAAATGAATTTACTGTCTAAACCTTTCGGAACACCTCTGGAGTATTCTTCATTCTAAATTATCTCGTTATATGTAGTAGAGGAGATGCGCCCAGTACCGCATACCTAAGTTTTTTCAAAATTTAAAGAAAATGCAATGGAGAACAAGTAGCCTGTTCCTATTATCATGAAGCTAATAATATAAAAAAACAGCATTAGCGATGAAAATTCATGAACGCTAGTCATGTTGACTGTTAATAACTAAAGTAAATATTAGTGATAACTGGGCATCTCAAAAAGTGTTTCTCAGTACCGGACAGACGTAAATTAATACATATTTCTAAATAAAGGAAGAGGAACTGCATAATAAATCACAAGATAATTATTCTTATCATAATTATTATATTTTGAGATAAAAACAGAACACGGTAACATGATAATATATTTTTCAAAACGTTCTCTAGAGATTATCACAACAAAATAAGCATGTCTTAGAACTAATGAAACATTTCTTTAAATACAGTGATCACATCTATAAAAATCAATGTTATCTTGCCCTGTACGTTCAATATGTGTCCAACTCTTGAACGATACACTAATTACACTGAACACAAGCCTCGTCTGTGATTTCTAAGCAAATGATACACTCTGTTAGAACACTTCAATCGGCACTGGTTTTTGTTCCAAAATTTAGTTTTCTTTTAGTCTTCTAAGACACCTCACTATTTCCATTTTCTGCTGGCACAGAATTAGAGATAGGTTCTCTATAGTTTTATTAATGTTAGTCCTGCAGCCCTTTGCTATTGGCTGTTCTTCTACTTTTGTGCCTTTTCCTACAACATCAACTTATACAGAGTCAATGTTAATGTTTCAGCAATATATATTGCTATTCCCAGGCTCATTGATCTTTCTATCACATTCTTTATTGCTTGTTTCATATTTTCTTCTAACCATTTTCCTTTCTTTTTGGCCTCCATGTTGACAGGAATATCTACAAACAAAAATTAATCTAATGTCAGTGCAAGTTCAGGGGATAAAAATATACCTTCGCGTACGGTACTGGGAAAATTGCTATCGTACGGTACTGAGCAACTCACACGTTCGTATATATATATATATATATATATATATATATATATATATATATATATATATATATATATATATATATATATATAACGTCATAGCACGGGCCGATTATTTTAAACATACACTGTATTTTGTGTTTCTGTAGTCTAATAATATAAGTACAAATACTTAATTAGTTCTCCATCGGACAAGGCAGCTGCAATGTCAACAAGTTATTAATGATATGATATATTTATTGTGCATATTCCAGAATTTTACAATTTACAACTTTTGGCTACATTTATTTGTCTTTACTGTTGCTACCTTGGCTTGCATGACACCCTGGTCTTCTGCTCTGCCAGATAGCTCTTAACCTCCATACCTCCTTGATTACTTAATTAGTCCCTTTCTTCCCGTCATCTTTCTTATATTCTTTACATTTCTGGCCCATTTTTCCTTTACTTTCTGCAAGAACTTACCAATACTTCTTACCTTCTTTTTCTCCCTGCCCGTTAACATTTATATAGCTACTATCCTCTTCTCTTCTTTCTCCCATTTTCTTCCCAAACCTTTTTTCTCCATATTGCAACCTCCTCGCATTCTGTTACGTAGTGTTCTATGCTTTCTTTTTCCCCACACAATTCACAAATTCCCTTTTCCCTACGTCTTATCCCTCTTAGAAATATTATTCCTCTTCTCATCCATGCTAACCCTTCTCTCTCTTGCCTATTGCAGTAATCTACATATGCTTCTCGTCCCCAATTTCTTTTTATTTGCTTGTAAGATTGTAATGATTTCATATATTCTAGACTTCGCCATATTTCCTGTCTTTCTATATCTTTTATTCTGCATTTTAATAATTTACCCACATCGCATGTATTCCTTTCCTCTAATCTCCATATATCTTCCATTCCTCTTTTTCCATAATTCCTCCTATCTCTGCCCACCAACAATTTAAGTTATCTAATCTTTCTTGCTGTCTCATACATAATTTCATAATTTCTCCTTCTTCATTGTCCAAACACCTATGTCAAATTTTTATTATTTTTTTCCATTATTATTCCATTATTTCTTGTCTTTCCTAATTCTACTAAAGCTACTTCCCTAGGTGCTGATCTTGGTAAGCCTAGTAGCTCTTTACGAAAGCTTCTGTAGTTTTGGTCCACCGTTTTGTTTACCTCTGTGCCCCCCCCCCCCAGATCTCCACTGCATACAACACTTTGGATTCAACTAGTGCTTCGTATATTCTTTCTAACCACTTGGCTGTCATTTCTAGCTTATATTTGCATATTCTTACTCCATTCATTGCGGCCCTTCATTAATAGCACAGCTCCAGTTCACTACACGACTTCTCTTAACAATAACTTCTGATTCAATGGTTAAAGAGGAGGGAAAACTTCCCGTTGGTAACAGAGATAGTTGTTTGTCTAACTACACACCATGAGCTTCTCCTATTTATCGGCAACTACGAGATACTGACACCGTGCGGTGCTGGACACTGTGGGGTACTAGACGCATCTCCCCTATACAATTTATGTAAAATAGGTTTTTATTGGGTACAGTTAACTATATCCCAGATATTTCTTGTTTGAATTTTATAGAATGTAGGTATGCGTATTTCAAATGGGAAGTCTCATTCATTTTCTTCCTCTATCAGGATACCTACTCGACTAAAAACTCGATATCACATATGGAAATACAGTTTCAGGTTCTTTGATGCGAAATAAAAGCTCTTTTGGAAAGTGTGTGAGTGTATGTGTGTGCATATGTTTCTGTCCCTGTGCTCAAATGACTATGAATACCATGGTCCAAAGTCGGTTAAACACGGGACATGATAAGTTTCTGAAGCTCGAAGGATACCATGGTGAAACGTGTACAGAACTACCTGGAACACAACCAGTTGATCCCGAACACCCAGGCCGGCTTCAGGGGAAGCGTGACCATCGAAGACCAGCACTTGCGGATCATATCACTAATTCAAGACAATATCAACAAAGGCTTCACAACAATCGGTGTCTTTCTAGACATACAAGCAGCCTTCGACAGATGCTGGACTAACGGACTACTCTACAAAATGGCAATGATAGGCATACCACAAAGAATCACAAGGTGAACAGCAAACTTTCTCAACAACAGAACAGCTCGAATCAAAATGAATAACACCTTATCGGCACCCATAACACTAGAAGCAGGCACACCACAAGGAAGCGCGATATCCGGACTCTTATACATCATCTACACATATGACACCCCACAGCCAATACACCAAGCAATAGCCCTAGCTCAATACGCCGACGATACCGCCTATTTGAGCAGCGTCCCAAAACTAATGAACGCCAGACCAAGACTAGAGAAGCAATTGAAAGCCTTCGACCGCTGGGCATCGAAGTGGCGTCTGACAGTAAACGCCAGAAAAACACAAGCTATCATCTTCCACAGGAAAACCAAGAGAAATTACCAAGAATCAACAATAGCCTACCAAGGCCACAAAATACCAATACAGACCACCGTTAAATACCTAGGAATATTGCTACACAAAAAACTAAATACCAGGTCGCATTTCCGAAAAAAGACGCAGGAAGCAAAGGCAGCAATCTCCACCCTGTACTATTTATCCAAAATTGGTAACATAGGACTGTCGCCACAAATTCTCAATCAACTATACAAAATAATAATCAGACCATACTTCACCTACGCCGCCATCGCCACCTTCCCAATCACGACCCCATACATCAAAACCAGGCTGCAACAAATGGAGCGTTGATGCCTAAGGATAGCAAACAAACTCCCACCCTGGCACAAAAGCGACGAAGTATATGCCATATGCAAGGCAACGCCGTTGGAACATCACATAAACAACCAAATGTATAGATACATCGCAAACGCAACAGAGAGGCCTTACACGAGACAGCTGATTGAAGCAGCAGAGGGATACAAAGAGACCGAGACCACGGCCCCACCGATCGTCACCCTGATACGACACCACGCTAGGACCCAGGCAGCCGAGGACGAAGAGATAGAACATCTCAGAAAACTACTAAGTTAGAAACTGACCATTGCAACTTTGCAAATATCCAATAATTACACTTATACATCATTGACTATGTTTAAGAAAGACTACTAATATATATATATATATATATATATATATATATATATATATATATATATATATATATATATCTTATTAAAAATTTATAGTAATCCCTAGCAATACTCATGACAAATTATCAACTATGCAAATGTAAATAGACAAAGCAAAACAAAAAAAAAAAGAGAGAGAGAGCCAGTCCCCCTAAACCCTTAAAAGAGTCACGGCTGAAGAGGGAACACCCCTGAAACAGCCATAGGGCGAAATAAGCCCAGGGTGAGATAACCCATGGGCGAAATAAGCCCTAGAACCCCAGTGTAGTAGTAGTAGTCTCAGTTACTGACATTCACCTTTCAGAATAAGGAGAAACCCCTGAAAACACCTTTTCTAGATGACTCATCCTAACCAAGGTTCGAACTTGGGCACCTCCAAAACTCCGAGATTTCACTGAAAGTACACGGGCTGAGTTCCCTTTTTAGTAAGGGCTGTGTGGTGGTGATGGCGTTGGCGGTGGCGGTGGCGGGGGCAGTGGCGCCGGTGGTGGTGGTGGTGGTGGCGTTGGCGGTGGCGGTGGCGGGGGCAGTGGCGCCGGTGGTGGTGGTGGTGGTGGTGGTGGTGGTGGTGGTGGTGGTGGTGGTGGTGGTGGTGGTGGTGGTGGTGGTGGTGGTGGTGGTGGTGGTGGTGGTGGTGGTGGTGGTGGTGGTGGTGGTGGTGGTGGTGGTGGTGGTGGTGGTGGTGGTGTCAACATAATAGCCGAGGAATGAAATAATATCCAGTTTTCGAAGGATATGACGAACGTTTACTTTCTACTGCATTGCCTTACACTTTGTACTTACGAGAAAATATTAAAAAGCTACATACGTACAATAAATATCTCGATTAACGCAAAACAGATAGAAATTGGATTGTTCTCTGCTCTGACGGGCTTCTGGATCGCTCTCTGTCTCCTCGCACTTCACCCTTCACTTGTGTAGCTCAGGTTCAAAACGTCACACGGTCCTGCTGCCGCAACCTACCTTAACTTACCCTTCCGCCTACCTTATGGTAGGCACACAAAGCACTGGGTACTAGCCAAAGATTCAGGCCCTGTATCCAAACAAAAGCAGTTTTATTGACCCTAGTGCTTACCATAGTAAGAAGTTGATATAATTGTGTTCTACCCAATTATTTAAACTGAGATCCCAACACAAATATACACGTTGTGAGTCTTTCTGAAGGAGAAAAACACTTCTTTTGAACAGCTTCAGGTGAAATTTTTTAGATGATTTCTATAACTATCTAAAATAACATATTGATACTAAAATAATGTCATATTCGACATAACAAAATATATTTTATTAATACTCTTACCGGTTGATATCAAAATATTCAGCATAAAATCTATAAAATGTTAATCTCTCCCATATTTACTTGGTTTGCAGCACCCCTGATAATTAGTACTGCATTTTCCTTAAGTGTCCATCAGTGGTGGCTGAGGCAGATAGCACTGACAATGCCAGCATTATCTACTACGCGTAGAAACTGTTGAAATAATGTTCTGTTTTATGGGGCAATATGTACACCGCCGGTAGTAGTGACTGTTTTTCACCACACATTGACTGGAATTAAGAACTACATCCAATTACAACGCAGAGATATTTAGACTCTGAAGATAGTGACTTTTCCTCAATTAAATATCGATGTACCATACGATTTACAAATAAGTTACCTAAAAATATCAATTTAAGGTACTCTCGAAAGAACTTTAAAATATACTCGTGCATAAATTAAATCCACCTCATCTTTTTTCTGACTAGCGGTTATTGCAATGAAACAAAATGCATGGAAAACGGAATAAAGTATTTTTACCTCATATCCACGAAACCATTCTTTTTCGTCTGTACTTCTATTTAATTGTTATACGCGTTATATATTTGTGGTTCAGAAGCAGGTCTTTCCATGTATTACAGATTTACCTTGTGTGCTATATATGTAGTATTAGTCATATAAAATATGACATCACAATGCTGACGCACACAAAAGTTTCTTATATTCCCAGCAAAAGTATACTTTTGTTTCAATCGTCTGTTGTACAACGCAATTAGAAAATTAATTTAGTGTTAAATATGACGAGAGAAAGTGCTGAATTACACATAAAACACAGTTTTTCGCAACTTTTACATTGAAAACTTTTACCCTTACTGAAAAGCGGCTTATCTCATTTCTCAATGTAACATATTATTTTTCGTGTGCGCACCAATGATACTACTGTTTGACATGTGCTGCCAGCGATAGGCGAGCCAGCAACTAACTGGTAAGGTTTTCTCCTATCCTTTCGCCGCACCACTCCCTGGTAAAGTCCTGAGTCATTGTGAATAAAGATTCGATATGGCAAGAATCAATATAATAATAGTAATATAACTGTAAGCACGAACGCATTAGGAGTATGCAAATAAATTAAAATGATATTTCAGCCCCTTTTTCGGGCAATGCCATCGCATGGAAGCACTATCCCTGGAGCCGCCGCTGGTGCCCAGCATATTTCTGAAGACATTGCCATTTAGAAATAACTCCCTGCAAACTGTTGCGTTTTGTTTTATTTTTAATTATTTCCCTAAGGACAACAGGTGGGATCCTCTCCTACCTAACCAAGTGGTGATCATCAGATATTTCCCGGTATACACGGCAAGAAATAATTGTCGGCATACATGTGTTTGACTCCTGAATGGCAAACCTGAACGTCACCATGATTATTCATGAAATACAATGTTAGAACCTGTGTGACTGGAATTGTTAGTGCAGGAAAATAATAATTTATCTAGTTGAGGAATAGACTGTAAGGATGATGAGTAGTCGTGCATACGTAACGCAGTTGGCACGCAGTGTGTGATGTGTGGACATTTTATGAGCTAGCGATATGTACTTGCGACTGAGGGACATACAGAAAAGAAGCTTACATTAAGGGTAGTGGGGTGTGGTTAATATTAGTGTCACATTAACAATATACGTAGTAAATAATGGATGCCAAGAATATTCTTTGCAGTGACGATATATAGTTTGAAGCTTGGAATGCTTGGCTACGTGACTGTAGGTTTCTGTGGAACTTGGCTGTGTGGTAACAAGTTTCTAAACGTTTTATAGTACGTCTTGGTATTGTGTGTCATGGTTCTATTAGTCTATAGTGTCACATTAGGGCCGCTTCTCTTTAGCTGTTAGTGCCTAGGTATGCAACAAGGAGATTGGCATCATAGCATCAGTAGCTATTTTCAAAATTCAGTAGCTGCATGCATAGTTCTGAACTATTTTTATAACTTTGCATACTGGACAAAAATTTAACTTTGGAGTTCCTTAAGTGAGTGGATTTCATGTATCTGCAGCAAAGTTTATCCCGGGGGTCTAACATACGAAATAAGTGGTAAAAGGAGCGTTTTGCATATTAAACTCAGCGCTATTTATAACAGAAATATGTTGACATATGTAAGTGAAGTACATGCCGTTGGTATTCTGTTCGCGTCACGTGCGCCCAAAGCACACTATGACATTCAGTATTTGGCGGAAGTGATCCATGTATATCATAAGATTGACATTACAACTAAGCTGTTAACAACAGTAAAGCCTGGTTGAAGTCCTAATGTGTGATTTATGACACGTGGGGAATATATTCCGATGTCTCTTAATGGCTAAATTTAGGTATGAATCGATTCCTTCTGGATGTTAGCAGGGAACTCTTTTCAGCTAAGAAACCAGTCAGCGGAGTATATATAGCAGTAGATACTAATAGTTTTCCACAACCTCAAAATCCTGTCACCCTGTAAACTCATACATATCCCGTAAATAAGTGATTAAGCCATGACAAGAGTAGGTAAAAGTAAGGCACACATTGGGTTGCTTTTGACCTGCTAGTACACCATCAACACTTCAACATTCATCAACTAGCAGCCAATTTTTCGAGATGGTCAGAGAAAATCCGATCGATAATCAGCCAACAGAACGAATTAATCAAAGCAGCTGAGAGCAGCCAGATTGCAGCAAAATCTCGCCTTAGAACTTCACATCCGATTGACCAGAATAAAGAACTTGCTTTCCGTCAAGTATTGCGACTCGAATTTGAAGGGAACATTGCGTCAGCTGATTGCCTGGAATAATGAAACAAAGTGGTCACCTCGTACAAGCGCCCCATTGGCTTGGCTGTAGTCCCATCTAACTTCAGCATGCAGCCTGAGTAAACAAGATGCGAAATATTGGCAGGTTCGTCCGCCGATTTCCGGTGGACACTTCATTTGATGATATAGTGGTACACATCACTTCCAATGTGATGAGACCATCTCACTGCAAATGGCCAAAGACCCTCTCCCCTCTTCTTTTTTTTTTGTGGTGGAATGAGCTTGTGATCTAAGGCAAATATTTATAGTGTCTCCATTATCTGCTACCTCTGGGTTCACATTAAACCCTCCAAGTATTTGGGGGACCCCCACAATGCAGGAGTTTAACCACTGTCACGTTAAGCTACGCTTTTTAATGTGCGGGGACGCTACCCAAGAGGTCTGACGAGGTCCCATGAAATGTTGTACTTATGTGTGTCAATGTAAAGGCGAGCATGTGGCATGCTAGTGATAATCCCTTCCCTACAACAAAGGTAGTTATAACCTCCACGAGGTGTCAGGCAATACCAACTGCACAGGGAACCGCACTACCCTTCTGCCTCAGCTTAGTGACATCAAGAACGATCTGCTTGTAACACGCAACGACCATCTTTCCCCGAAGTACCACGAGGATTTTTGGATAAAGTTGCGATATAATAGGCTCCAACACAACTACATGGTAGTGTAAACAAACTAGCTCCAGCACTGACAATACCGCCGTCCCCGAACCTCCAGTGTCATGCGTTGTAGGTGAGCCTCTGGCTACGGCAGCACAAAGTGCTCGCATGAGAGGAGAGGATCTCTCGGATGAACATCGAGAACAGCGATGAGTGAATGAGTGCCAAAATACTCAAATATACACCATATTCCCCTATGTTAGGATCCAAAGTGCCAGTACCTCTGAAGTTATAGCTTTTTCGGGCTCTGATAATCCCCGTTCTGCTCTAAGCCTGCCAGATTTTGGGCAGTGACACAGGTCCTAGGCTGCTACTACAGCGGGTGCAAATAAAGCCTTCAGGCAATTTATTCTATAGTCCGTTCTATAGATACGCCACTTACGCGCGTCAACCAGTCCGAGAAGACTACCAAATAACCTCCTAGGGGCGCTGTGATCTTGCACACCGTGCTACTAGCTCTGCAGATTAGTGCCTAACGGAAGATTCTGTGCCTTGAAAACTCATCTGCATCGACTGAGCACAAAGGAAGCACAAACCCTTTATTTTGTCAAAATTCTCACACATAATAGCAGCATATTCAACCCAAGATCTCCAGCGAGTGATGACTGAGAAATTTAAAAGGAGCAGGCTGGTGGTTTACCCGAAGGTAACAACACGACTCGGAGCTTTCAGCATAAACCTTTCCTGGGCAGTGTTAAACTTATTTACGACGTCGTACTTTGTTGCTTATGAATTCGCAAACCCTGTGAAGGACATTAACCAAGCATGTCACATGCTTCAACCAGGAATTAAAGGTTTCAATTGGTTAACAGCTGAAACCATGTATGGAGGTGGCAGGTAACAAAGAGAAGAAGCTTTCTAAAATCGATTGTACTATACCAAAATTTTTACAAAGTACATTATTGATTGCACTGTTGTATTGGCACTGGCTTTCTGCTGCTAAAATATTTTTAACAATATGGGCTTAACTTTGTCTCCTGCTAAGGGAAAAAATAGAATATTCATAACAAATTGTTCCATTGTGTCTGTACTGTCATCCACATCAAATCCTTTGTGTAGTTTCTTAGTAAACAGCGTACATGTAATATTATCTTAAAGTACTACTTGTGTGAGAACTTGGTCCTCTCTTTCGAAAGCAAAAGGTGCAAATTTTCCATGATTGCAAACATAGCGGTGGTTGCCTTCATATATCCTCCTATCTGGACGTTCTCCTGGTACAATTGACGAGAGAATGCACATCTTAAGCTCATGATTCATGCGCATGTCGGACAGTATAGCACCAAAAGGAACACTTAATGCATCCTTCACCTCGGAATTAACTGCCCGTGTCCTAGGTTAGTATCTTCTGTAACAACTGTCTCCGCGAAGACAAAAATTTCTGGTAATATATCGCAGGTTTAATACCATAACCCCAAAATAAAGCATGTACAACTCCATGCAGTAATGAAACGTTTTATTGTTTAAATATCCGCATTACATACATTAAATTACACCCCTCTATTTTGAAACTGTGTGCACCGGACAAAATCTGTATAATTCTGTACTTTAAATAATACATATAACTTGGCACTCAAACAATATAATATAAATGACATTTAATAATCTTTATAATTTATTTGAAATCCAATTCCCTTGAATTTAATAGCAGCCAACTGTGTGCGTTCAAGGTACATACGAAGTACCCGCCACACTTGCTTAGAGAAAAATGACTTCGGAGCAAATTATGAACTAATTCTGGACTAAATAACAGAATACCAAGCATTAATTTTGATCAAAAGGCAGCATTGTTCATTACATAACGTGTTAAATCTGGTTGTGTTGTTTTTTTAGTAATACTCCCTAATGAGGAATAAATTATAAGATAAACTCTCATGCAAAGTATATGACACAGTAAATGTTGAATTTATATATGAGGAAGCGCTTGGTTTTGTTGGTGTTACAACCTTTTAGTGATGCAATTAAATTATTTTGTAAAGAACATATAACTCCTTTAGTTTCTAATTATTACTGACACAAAAAGTCCTTTGTTCCTGCTACGGAATATAAAAATTAACACTGACGAAATTAGCAAGGAATTGTAAGACGTTATGGTTTAAGATAGAATAACTGTTTTACTTATTTTCTAAAGAGTATGCTATGTGGATAAATGAAACGTAATGTTTGTTCAAAACGCCTAGCGTTTAAACAATTCTGACCTTAGTTTAAAATCCATTGGGAAACTGCATATGTTTATTGAATAGTCGAGGTTATTATTTTTATCACTTTCATGGTATGTTTGTAAGATAAGTAAATGGTTCCAGGGATTTAAACCTACAAGGTAATTCTCTATTATTGTTTTAGGTCTAAATATCTCTAAATATTGTATCTAACATTCAGTTTACTTTCTCCAGCACCTGAAGTTTTATCTTTATATCGTTTCTGCAACCCGTTGTTATAAAAATGTCGTTAATCTGTGTACGTTAATCGATATAAAGTTTTGCATAAATGGTTCAGGTAGATTTTTTTAATGCGCTCACAGAAGATAAGGGAACACCGTAGCCAAATATTTTAAATATGGTCGCCTAACGTTGGCCTTAAAATTTCATACTCTTTTTGCGAGATCGCGAGAAACAGCTAATTAGTCAGGAAATTTATAAACATCTGTGATGGATTCATATGAGCTTAGAAAAATTATCTTTCGAAAAACTGAAGACTATCTCGGAAATGGATGACAAGAAATATTATCTGAAGGAAGTTGCATTTCTGAGATACGTAATTCTTTTTGAGTAATCTGTAAATATCTCGTTAAGTTTATCAGTTATAGAAAAAAATATAAAAATTCTATTCCCGTAACATTCAAGATATACAATTTGTTTTATGCACACATCTTAAGTTTAAGTTTGAAAGGATAACCATTTCCAAAAGTTTCAGCTACTTTGATGAGGGAGGTATTTTCTTGAATATTTTCCTGTGGCATTTTAGGAGGATTCTGACAACAGCCACTAAGTTTGGGGTATATTTAAGCCTTCGTTTTTAACTACAGTGAGACAGATACAAAGGAATACACACATATACATAAACTTATACATACACAAACACATTATTCTAAAAATGATTTTTGATTTCAGGAAGCAACAAAACAGTACTTCCGACCACCGTGGCGGTTGGATATAGGAATGGAAGGGTGATTTATGTGAGCGTACTTCCAACGTTGGTATACCTTTTGATTTATACAAGTTTAAAGATATATGCTGAAAAATCGATTAGCCTTTTTTGAACTATACATGACCTTGAGCGTGCCTTCACACTAAATCGTGGCACAGAGTGAGCACATTAGTATAACCAAAGTTAGCAATTTCAGGTGTGCATCCTTTCTCTGAGGGTAAATTTAAGCTCTTTGGAAAGATACCACAGCGAAGTTACCACACATACCACAAAATTTTTGTTTCTACTTGCCAATAGAGGTACTTTTATGCACCATTTCCCTTTTTGGGTAACTTTATCCATTTTTCCCGCAACCATGCCCGTAATCTCCTTTTCCCCTTATTTCTTTTAAATTTCTTTCCATTTTACACTTAATGATTTTATTCAATATAAAATACATATTTAACTTTTAATTAACATCTCCTCAACTTTTTCTGAAAATGTGAAGAGTAAATCTAACTCTTTTCAGTAAACGTTCCGCGGGAGTTGCAAGCACGCCTATAACAATGGAAAATAATTGTGTACGACAAATCCTCTTTCTCTTGCTTTAACGCTTTAAAGCATCCCGCAATAATGCAACTGACAATGACTCAGTATCATTGTATATCACTCTATCCTTTTAATTTCACCAGAATCAGTAGCCTGCTGTTCCTGAATGTGAGTTTGTTACTTTGACAAACGTCATCTGTACTCGTGGATTCCTAGGTTACGCACTGACAGCAGTAACCGTACAAGTGTAGTTCCAAGAATTGGCTCTGGGTTCTGCTCAAAGTTACTAGAAATCTCTGACACTGCAGTTCCAGCATGAATTATGGTTACCACAATTCTGGTAATTGTCGCGGTGTTATATACCTATAAGAGAGCGGACAAGTGAATGAGTTGAAAAGTCACATTGAGTTAGCAAATGAGTATTAGTCATTTGTTACATTACTAACAAATTGTATTACTAGATTTTACCATGCCAAAGGTGCCCAGTGCTCGACGTATTTTTCTAGTTCAGGAATTCAAACAAAACTTTATATACACAGAGGAAACTGTTATTCGATGTACTACTTGCGATTCAGAAACTTTTTAAGATGAAAAACATCAGTGAGATTGCATCACACAGACACTTCCAGCTCTTGGCATCAAATGAACAAGACTCTTCAGGTTAACAAATCATGGCGGTCTCTCATATGAAATGCGCTTCAGCAGAATTTTTCAAACAATCAAATATTTTAAGGAAATCAATATTGAGTTGTGCGCAGCTCTTACAGGAATTCCTCTTAATAAGATGAATCACCAGCCTTCAAGGGATTTCTTGAAAAATACCGAATGAGATTACATTAGAGATTACATTAAGATAAAACTACATGGAGTCTGTTTACCAAGAAACCATACAAAGAATCTAGGAGAAAGTGCCTTATTGCGATGTAGTAATCATTGAGGATAAAACCATAGACTCAATGGAATTATATGTTTTGAACATTTTAGTTTTTTCCTTTTCTCCTGAGCTGCGGAAAGTCAAGTACAGTGCAGTAACGCAACCAATTGGACTGCTGTCAAAAACTCTGGCCTGCTGGTATCGACAAATTTGAGAGAAACTTTGAAAGTTTGAAAAACTTCTTGTAGTTACGGAATTGGCTCCATATATGCTTCAGCTGTTAACCAATAGAAACTTTTGCTTTCTAAGTTGAAGCATGTGAAATGTTTGGTTCTTGCCCTTCATAGGGTTTGTAAATCCATAAGGAAGGAATGCGACATCACAAATCAGTTCATCTCTGCCCTGAAGAAGATTCTGCTGAAAGCTCCAAATCGTGTTGTGGTGTACAAGGAAACCACCACCCTGCCACTTCCAAATTTCCTGGTTATTACTCGCTAGGGATCTTGGATCGAGTGTGCTGACATGTTGTGTGAGAATTTTAACAAAATTAGAGTGTACTTCATTTGGATCCAGCCGACTCAGATGCAGTTTCCAAGGCACAGCAGCTTCTGTTACCGGAGAAAATACATAATTTACAGACAAAACTATATTGTGTCCATAATTACAATTACCTGACTGAAGGCATTAAAACATTAGGAGAACCAAGTTTAGAAAAGGAGAAAAAGAGCGATATTTTTTGCTTCCGTGAGGAAGCAGTTAGATTCTGTGCCAAAGAAAAACTTGAGTTTAGTCTACAGAAGAATGCGGACATTGAGAATTTCGCAACATCTGTAGAATTACGATTCCGAGTGAATTTAAGATTTGCTCCACTGGTTTCTGTGTTTGTCGAAATAAGCTTCAGCATATACAAGTCATTGTATCTGCTAATTGTAACAGACTTACTTTTAAAACTATAGAGATGCTTAATGTCTTGAAGTACCTATAACAGCTTCAAATGTTTTCGTTCTTCAGATGAGTAATAATTTGATGTACTTGTTTGTAATTCAATAAATTAGAATATAGGAAAGCGAAATTGTTGAATTAGTTGAATAAACCAGCAAATTTTTGTCCCTTTCTTTTGCCTTATTTGAGCACATTTTCCTATCATTTCTTCCTCTGAAATTAGCACCTAAAAGTCCTAACCCTGATTATAACCATATCGCATGAACCATTCGTACGACGAATGTAATGGTAACGAAAGACTACAACACATTGTCTCTTCGTGTGACAACTCTCATATTTATTATTATTATTCTTATTATTATTATCATTAATTATTATTATTATTATTATTATTATTATTATTATTATTATTATTATTATTATTATTATTATTATTATTATTATTATTATTATTATTATTATTATTATTATTATTATTATTATTATTATTATTATTATTATTATTATTATTATTATTATTATTATTATTATTATTATTATTATTATTATTATTATTATTATTATTATTATTATTATTATTATTATTATTATTATTATTATTATTATTATTATTATTATTATTATTATTATTATTATTATTATTATTATTATTATTATTATTATTATTATTATTATTATTATTATTATTATTATTATTATTATTATTATTATTATTATTATTATTATTATTATTATTATTATTATTATTATTATTATTATTATTATTATTATTATTATTATTATTATTATTATTATTATTATTATTATTATTATTATTATTATTATTATTATTATTATTATTATTATTATTATTATTATTATTATTATTATTATTATTATTATTATTATTATTATTATTATTATTATTATTATTATTATTATTATTATTATTATTATTATTATTATTATTATTATTATTATTATTATTATTATTATTATTATTATTATTATTATTATTATTATTATTATTATTATTATTATTATTATTATTATTATTACTATTATTACTATTATTACTATTATTACTATTACTACTATTATTACTATTACTACTATTATTACTATTACTACTATTATTACTATTACTACTATTATTACTATTACTACTATTATTACTATTACTACTATTATTACTATTATTACTATTATTATTATTATTATTATTATTATTATTATTATTATTATTATTATTATTATTATTATTATTATTATTATTATTATTATTATTATTATTATTATTATTATTATTATTATTATTATTATTATTATTATTATTATTATTATTATTATTATTATTATTATTATTATTATTATTATTATTATTATTATTATTATTATTATTATTATTATTATTATTATTATTATTATTATTATTATTATTATTATTATTATTATTATTATTATTATTATTATTATTATTATTATTATTATTATTATTATTATTATTATTATTATTATTATTATTATTATTATTATTATTATTATTATTATTATTATTATTATTATTATTATTATTATTATTATTATTATTATTATTATTATTATTATTATTATTATTATTATTATTACTATTACTATTATTATTACTATTACTATTATTATTACTATTACTATTATTATTACTATTACTATTACTATTACTATTACTATTACTATTACTATTATTATTACCATTACTATTATCATTACCATTATTATTATCATTATCATTATTATTATCATTATCATTATTATTATCATTATCATTATTATTATCATTATCATTATTATTATCATTATTATTATTATTATCATTATTATTATTATTATTATTATTATTATTATTATTATTATTATTATTAATATTATTATTATTATTAATATTATTATTATTATTATTATTATTATTATTAATATTATTATTATTATTAATATTATTATCATTATCATTATCATTATCATTATCATTATCATTATCATTATCATTATCATTATCATTATCATTATCATTATCATTATCATTATCATTATCATTATCATTATCATTATCATTATCATTATCATTATCATTATCATTATCATTATCATTATCATTATCATTATCATTATCATTATCATTATCATTATCATTATCATTATCATTATCATTATCATTATCATTATCATTATCATTATCATTATCATTATCATTATCATTATCATTATCATTATCATTATCATTATCATTATTATTATTATTATTATTATTATTATTATTATTATTATTATTATTATTATTATTATTATTATTATTATTATTATTATTATTATTATTATTATTATTATTATTATTATTATTATTATTATTATTATTATTATTATTATTATTATTATTATTATTATTATTATTATTATTATTATTATTATTATTATTATTATTATTTCAATTTTCTATTCCTCACATGTGCAACTTATATGCAATAATGTAACCTATATGCGATGTGAAATAAGACAATAAATGATCATTCATATGCCCAAAATTATGTAAATATGGCGTTGCAATTTGCGAAAGTGATTTCATTTTAATTTTTTTTACAGTGGTGAAAAATTTGAAATGACATTTAATTAATCTTAAGCACTCTAAAGTTATTTACATTAGGAATTATTAAACTATTATTGGCATGTTAGAGTCCCAAAATGTGAATACTTTCAAAGAAGTTAGTGTGAACTACACGTTTGATCGAACCCAGACACTAAACATAATTTACAAAAAGGTTGTAAGCCTATTTCAAATGTTTGGTATAATGGGCGAAGGTATGTATTAGTTTATCTTCGGGCTAAATGAGCCCCGTGCAGTGACGAGGTTCTCGCCCGACTGTAGTGGAGGCATTAAAGGAATCCTTGGAACTGTGTACTGTTTGAGCTGAATTTCCCTTGGGGTACGTCCAACAGTCCGAGACCTCTAATGAACCTAGTTACTGTGTACAATATGCAGTACTTTAATACGGCCGGCCGGCACCCTTCAACTTAAGTCCTTAATAATTGCAATTTGATGTTTCCTCGTGCTCTGCGTGCTAAATAAACTGCTGCACACCGGTCGGCGTTTGTTCTCTCCCTTTCTCTATTCCCTTCTATCGTGCACACAAGCGCAACGTAGTATTTTGGAACATTTTAAGACCCCTTAAACATTTAACATTAATTGCAACCGTGCAACAATGACGAATAAGACCTATAACTAAACTGCTTCATTTCAACTATATTCAACGTCCTAGCCACATAGACCTACAACTCCGCGAATAAATAAAGGGAGATACATAAAGAAAGGAAGGAAAAAAGAAAGAAACAAAGAAGGAAGGAAGGAAAGAAAGAAGGAAGGAAGGAAGGAAAGAAGAAGGAAGGAAAGAGGAAGGAAGGAAAGAAAGAAAGAAGGAAGGAAAGAAAGAAGGAAAGAAGGAAAGAAAG